>CM026209.1:24165537-24348037 GCA_014839995.1 Xenentodon cancila | reverse complement strand
GTGATCTGACCTCTCGATGTTCCTACGGAGATCCGACACCTGCACGTTGCCCCTGACCATGAGGGCGCAGGCCAAGTAGAGGTGGTGCTTCGGGTCAGCCCGGATCAGCTGGTGGTCTTTGCTGAAGGCATCGCTGAACATCTGGTCCAACCTGGAGGAGACAGCGGGAGCAGCAAAGAGAGGGAATGTTCAGGTCACATGCCACATTCTAGTTTTTCTGTGTTTTATCATGATGTGCATGTAGACGACGCAGGAAGCACGAAGAGTTTTCTCAACGTGGAGCCCGAACTCTGACGGGGAGGAATTTCTGCCCCTTTATTTATGACGGGACGTGCACAGGCACGACGCATGTAAGCACCTCTGTTCTGCATTCAGTCACGTGCAGTGGGACCACTGCCCGTCCTGACCACTAGCAGCAGCTCTAAGCCCCAACACAGGAAAACCAATGAGGAGCTTCCCTCAGGAAGGGAGGTAAACTGACCCCGTCGTACGGACGGGACGGCCTGTTCCCGCAGGAGCCAACGGCAGACTCTGGAGGTAAACTGACCTCATCATATGGACAGATATCTTCACCATCCCTCCTCTGTACAGGTCCAAACCATCTCAGTCTGGCCTCTCTTGACCTTCTCTCTAAAACTTCTAACATGTGTCCCTCTCATTCCTGATCCTAAACATCCTCGTTACTCCAAAAGAGAACCTCATCACTTTAACATCTGCTACCTCCAGCTCTGCCTCCTGTCTTTTCCTCAGCACCACCGTCTCTAAACCATCCAACATCTCTGGTCTCACCACTGTCTTGTAGACCTCCTTTCATTCTTGCTGGTGCTCTTATCACACATCACTCCTGACACTGCTCCACCCATTCCAACCTGACGTCACACATTACTAACGTCTTTTCCACCCTCTCCGTTGCTCTGGACTGTTGAAATCCTCCACCTTATTCATCTCTGCTCCCTGTAACCTCACCGTTCCTCTTGGGTTCCTCTTATACACATGTATCCCGTCTTGCTGCGGCCAACCTTCATCCCTCTCCTATCCAGTGCAAACCTCCAGCTCTCGTTTCCTCTACCTCCTCCCTGCTCTCGCTACAGATCACAATGTCGTCTGCAAACATCACGGTCCATGGACATTCCCGTTACGTGTACTGCTCATTTACACAAGCTCTTCGCATGGTCGGGGGCAGGAATAGATGCTGCTTGTACCTACCAATAGTTCAGAACTACTAACATTGTCACGAATGCTGAAACATGTACATTTTGTGTTTAAAGTTTGCAGTTTAAACAAATTCATTCTGCCCACCTTTTATAAAAGACGCCCAATGATTTTCACATCGACTAGGACTTGCATTTGTGTGCAGACACTCTTTGTTTTTTGCCCTCATCAGCTCAGATCAGAACAGAACGGAACAGAACGGTACGGAACGGAACGGAACGGAACAGAACAGAACGGAACAGAACGGAAAAGAACGGAACAGAACAGATCGGAACAGATCGGAACAGATCGGAACGGAAGGGAACAGATCGGAACAGAACGGAACAGATCGGAACAGAACAGAACAGATCGGAACGGAAGGGAACGGAAGGGAACGGATCGGAACAGAACGGAACAGAACGGAAGGGAACAGATCGGAACGGAACGGATCGGAACAGAACGGAACAGAACGGAACAGATCGGAACAGAACAGATCGGAACAGAACGAAACAGATCGGAACGGATCGGAACGGATCGGATCGGAACAGATCGGAACAGATCGGAACAGAACGGATCGGAACGGAACAGAACGGTATCAGGCATCATTGCGCCTGTGAACTCGTTTTGGTGGCATTTCGATTTCTGGTGAGGGACTGAGGAACATAAAATGACATCTCAACAATCAAATTTTACTCTTTAACATGGGAAGTGAATATTTTTAAGGCAAGCCATGCACACGCCTTATTTGGAATATTGTCTTAATTAGATTAAGGTTATAATCAGATTATTGTTGTCCATGTAAATGTGGTCACTACTCTTAGTGAAGCTCGTTTATTCTTCTGTGATGAAGAGAATTTAAAACGCCTTCAGAAACCTACAAGACCACATCTTTTCCACGGACGACCATCAATTCTTAAAGACACGACTGAGGAAGAGGAGAGAACAGGTACTGGACTGACCTGCCTGCAGACCTGACAATGGTCACGAAACTAAAACCCTGACCTCACTTCTGCACTCCCGAAGTTATTTAGAGGACGAACGGTCTTCATCACTCGGAATCCTCACTGTTAGATATCTGTGTACGTGCTGTGAGAAGGATGGCAACATTAAAAGGTGCTGCAGGCCTGAAATGCAACGCTGAGAGTTGGCCTCTTCGTGTCTTGAACACTCCACCGCGAGGTCATCACTGAGGGGTTCGACCCCCAGAGCCCTGCAGGAGTCGTGACATCTGTGAAGTAAAATTAGCAGCGCTGACAGTCCGTCACAGACCTCCTGGTGGGGATGTTGACGTCCGCCAGCGTGTACAGAGGGGTGAGGCTGGGAACCAGGTAGTGCAGACGAGGGAAGGGAACCAGGTTCATGGCAATCTCATTCAGATCCATGTTGAGGGATCCTTCAAAGCGTGCCGAGCTGCAACCAAAGGAAAGTTGGTCAAGCGGGACGCCTGGAAAGGCTGGTGAATAAAGGCGGTTAGGTCACATTTAACAAGTTTAATGTGTTACTCTAAAACCGTTTAAGAAGAGAACAAACCGTAAACAAGACTTCCGCTGCAGTTCAAAAGTGAACGTCTGTGTGTTAATGTGAAGAAAATAAAGGTTACAAACAGTAAACTTAGCCGAGTGTTTGCTGCCGAGGTGGGCAGCAGCTGTGTGGGAAGTTTCTGTCAGTCTCAGCTGGAACTCTGATTTCAATTTCAATTTTATTTATAGTGTCTATATATGACCCCGACCAAGTTTCACAGCCGAAACTTCCAACTTAGGAGGTCAGAATCCCAACTACTTCTAACGATTTTAATGAATTACAAGATTTGATGACTATTATTACCTTGGCAAACCTCGAGGTGCCGCTCCAATTTGAAGATTCACTTTGCCAAATGGGTCAGAACCAGAAAGAAAATGGTAAATTCAGAAGATTCCCACGGTACTTTTGAACCATGGGAATATTTACAATATTAATGAATGTTAATGACCAGTGATGGTAAAATGTTATAGTCTCCCTTGTAAGGACGCGTAGAAAGAACGTACCGAATGTGAAACCAACTGGTACGATAACCAAACGTAGGCATTTACGCAGGTCCGGGAGTTACAGGTGGCAGGAAAGTTCCCATTCCTGATTTCATATATTTTGTGACATTTGGCTTTTTCCTTACAGCTACAATTTCATAAAAATGATGGAAAAACAACCCCCTCTGAGGGACTTCCTCCAGTTTTCACTTACAGACGGCTGTGATGAAAAGTTGTCCAACGACGGCGATTTGTCAAACTACTTCATCTAACAGAACACTGACAACTGAAGGCCTGTCCCAAAACGGCTTTATGGACAATATCTTCTAACCGCAAAAGTTCAAATCCTAAGACAGTCATTTGCGTTCACAATGGAGACGTTCTGTCGATGTTTACAGACTTCCTAAATTCCTCCATGGTGGAGTTGTTGAGTGTTGATGTGTGGAGGCCAGGAGCTAGAGGTGGTCTCCTATTGGCAGGTTCTAACTTAACCTCGTTTCAGACCAACCAACACCGAGTGACAAACACTGCACAGCAGGCTGTTTGTCTCGGCACACATGGGACCGCCGGGCTGACAAAGAATCAGAACATACCTGGTAATGTTGAGCAGCAGGTTGGCCACAATGTTATTCATGGCATCAAAGGGCTTCTCGGGTCCACTGAGTCCACCTCGTCCAGAAGCGACCGTGCTGTCCCTCCTGATGATCGACCCCGGCCTTGCACTGTGAGACATGGCATTGATCTTGTTCACAATGTCCACCAAAGACTAGAATGGGAGAAGGTGGAGAAAACAGATCAAGAAAGAAATCATGGTTTGTAGATGGAGACTTCTGTATGGAGAGAGGAGGAGTAGAAACCTGGTTTTCGACAGGCAGGACGCAGTCGGCGTGCTCCGTGAGCTCCCTCATGGCCAGCACACTGTTGTAGGGGGAAGTGATCACATCATCTTCTGCAGATGGATACATGGAGGTGACGATCCGACACACATCAGGGAAGTCCTCTTCCAGCAGGCTCAGCACTTTGGTCCCCAGGCCGGACCCAGTTCCTTAAATCCACAATCATTCTGTTACCATCAGTCACGTGAACCGCTGCCGTCAGCTTTATGGTACTGCTAATGTGATGAGATCCTCACGTGTTCTACATCTTAGCCCAGTACAGTTCACACGATGAAAGAAAGCCATTAAAATATGCCGGTGGAAATAAAACCTCTGCAGATAAAGACACCGCCACACACCTCAACTGGGACACGGTGATGATCGAGGGACATAACAGTGCACAGGATCCCTTTAACATCCACTCAAAAACAACACACCTAGTCTAAAGTAAGAACATCTCGTTCTTGACATCCGCAGAATATTATTGTACTGAGACTGATTTTCTGATTCTGTAACAGAATTTTTAGAGGTTTTTGAAGAGCCATGTTCAGATGGACCGTCCGAAAATGACTATTTTGAAACATTTCTGGCACATAAAGGCATTCAGTGCAACGTTTTCCCAGGTCACAAAGTCTAAAAACGTATTTATCATGATGCACGCACGCACGCACGCACGCACGCACGCACGCACGCACGCACGCACGCACGCACGCACGCACGCACGCACGCACGCACACACGCACACACGGTCCAGACAGTTTTAGGGGCCTACCTCCTCCCATAGAGTGAATGAGAAAGAAGCACTGCAGACAGTCGCAGCGTTCTGCCGCCTTCCTCAGCTTGTCTGAGATCCGTTCGCTGTAGGTCGAGCCGTACGTCATGTGTCCAACCGCCCTGGAGCAAAGGTTTGGTAATTAGAGATCCTGCAAATACCAAAAGCTGCATGTTGCATTATATCAGTGGTTCCCGAACATTTTCTGCCGGGCCCCCCCTTTGGTTTAAAAGAAAGATTTTCCCCCAAGGCATGCACACCCTCCAACCAGACACACACAGATCTTGTTTTCAAACGCAATTCCAATTTATTTCATACCTCACTAACCTTTTTTTTAACAATTTAACAACTAAAAGTTAACTGAAATAAATTAAAGGTGGTAATACAATAAACCACAACCTCTTTTAACACTAGAACTGCCAGCTTTCTGCCCCTACAAGCGCTGCAGCCGTCTCACAGACACAATCGCATAACCTCCCCAGATATAATCTCATAAACTCCCCAGATATAATCTCATAAACTCCCCAGATATAATCTCATAACCTCCCAAGATATAATCTCATAACCTCCCCAGATATAATCTCATAACCTCCCCAGATATAATCTCATAACCTCCCCAGATATAATCTCATAAACTCCCCAGATATAATCTCATAACCTCCCAAGATATAATCTCATAACCTCCCCAGATATAATCTCATAAACTCCCCAGATATAATCTCATAACCTCCCCAGATATAATCTCATAACCTCCCCAGATATAATCTCATTGTCGGGTGCAGAAATCAGGTCTTAAGTGGAAAAATTGGTGTTAACACTTCTCCTCCATATTTTGTAAGTGCATATCTGCACGTGTGCGGGCGGGGCGGGGCGGGGCGGGGAGGGGCGAGGCGGGGCGTACCACTAATTGTTTCATTTTAAATTGACTGATTATGCTGTAAGTTTAAAACAAATATATATGTTCATGGCACCAGCACACTCCTCAAAATTTATCGATTTAACAAACTACATTACAGAAAAACCAAACACAAACGCAGTCCGCACACAGAAGACGTGTGTAGACGGGAAAACCCTCTGCTTCTCTTGATTCTCTCCAGGTTTACTGGGTTCAAAAGTATTCTTTTGTTGTCATTTCTTACTTTGGTTTATGTTTTTAAAATAATACGTTTTTTTCATTACATTTCGTATTCATAAACAGCTTTTCGGAGCAACAATAGGCAGAGGATCCCGGCGTGGCCAACAAAAGTGTGAGAAATAAAATGGAACTGTTAAAGAACAAAGACAGTGAAGGACAGGCTGAACGAGCTCGCTGATGAGGGAGGGAGGAATCTCATGTGACAGCTCACACGTAAGTGTAAGCTGTCAAAGGGAAACGCCCCTTTAACGTGCTGAAAATTCCTCTCCCAGTGAATCACCAACAACTTGGCTGCACAGGCAGAGGGTTTTGTGTGTGCGCCTGTCACGCAAATGAAAGCCTGCAGGGTAAATGTTACACCCGGGCTGTGAAGAGCGCCGCGGACTTCTCCCTTTGATTAGATACCATGAAGGATCCTCAAAGGACAAACTGGGACGAAAATAAACAAATACACAAGTCGTATACATTTAAAACCTGCAATCTTGCCCATTCCTTTGCTCTTTTTTAAATTAGTTTGTAAATGATTTATTGCACAAGAAAAAAGGAGATATTTGTCACCTTAGAATATTCTGAATTCTTACGATGTAATGTCAGTCTCCACCCACGAGCTCTCAGTGTTGTAAGATCACGTGTAAACGGTTGCAAAACAGTTAGTGTGCAACCCCCCCAGCTCGCAGGACTCCTGCGGTGAGCCCGTCTCTCACCAGTTGTTGCCTGAACCCGACACGTCTGTGAGGAGCTGAGCATCGTCGAACACTTCCCTCAGCGGGCCCTGCAGGATCTCGTTGATCACGCCTTCCTCCATATCCACCAGGACCGCCTGCAGGTTCAAATATGTGAGAACGCGGCCAGCTCATATGCTTCAGAGCCGTCATCTGGCTCAAGCATTACTGCGGCCGCTGCAGCGTTTCATAACCTGTCTCTGTAACCTGACGACCGTCTTTCATCACGCTCCATCCAACCGTGCCTCAAAACGTGATCAATCATCACTATTTTACTGCCATTTCTGCTTTGTAATCAATAACTGTACTTAAACATTTTCTACTGTTCTTAAAAAAGCTTGAATTCATTTAATCAGCGTTTCCTGTGAAGACTAGAAGGGTTAACTGAACTTACTCTGGCCTTCAGATGTTGGATTCTCCCACCAACACCACAGACCCCACCATCACTTTTCCTAGAAATCCACGTCAAACACAAAAATAAATGAAAATAAATACTAAAACAAAACAATGAAGTGAAACTTTGTGTGGTGGTCACTCATTCATGCGTTCATTCGTTCACTCATTCATTCGTTCACTCATTCATGCGTTCACTCATTCATGCGTTCATTCGTTCACTCATTCATGCGTTCATTCGTTCACTCATTCATGCGTTCATTCGTTCACTCATTCATGCGTTCATTCGTTCACTCATTCATGCGTTCATTCGTTCACTCGTTCATGCGTTCATTCGTTCACTCGTTCACGCGTTCATTCGTTCACTCGTTCACGCGTTCACGCGTTCATTCGTTCACTCGTTCATTCATGGGTGGTTGTGTGGAGTATCAGGACTAATTACCTTGAATCAACGTTCTGGAAAAAGCTACTGAGGGCCTCATCGTACAGCCCCCCCTGATGGGACAATTACCAGATGTTACAGGTGTGCTGCAGGTCATAACTGGGATGTGTATTTATAAAAAAAAAAAAAAAAAAAAAGGGCGTAGCTAAATGCAAGTCAAATCTGAACATGAATGATTTGTAAATCTAATAAACCCACATCTTAATATCTTATTCAAAATGGGAAACAGAAACCATATCAAATGTTTAAACTGAGGAAATGTCCCAGGAAATGACCGAGGAGATCACTTTATGGAGTTTCAGCAGGGAAATGTGTCCTGGTCTGGACTCCTGGAGGACCGGTGCTGCTCAACAGTCCTGTGTAGTCGTCACATTTGTTCTTCTGTGCTACAACTGTTTTGAGTTGGTGAAAGGTCAAGACTGCAGGCAGACCAGTGCAGCACCTTTACTACTAGAAGATACGACAGGTGGAGCATCATCTTGCTGGAATATGCAAGGCTTTCCCTGCCAAACGCTGTCCGGATGGAGCAGATGTTGTGTCAGCACCTGTTTCCGTTCCAGGCGTGTGGGTTACTGATTGCATTGACAGTAATGCACCTCCATACCATCAGAGATGGAGGTTTTTGAACAGAGTGCCTGTAACAATGAGTCTTGCCCTGAGACGAAAGCGTTTCCACATATCACATCTTTGACCTGCATGTGCGTTCCTGGACAGCGATTTCCATCAACGAGCCCTGCTTGCTTCCAACGCTCTGCTCCCGAGACCTCCACGGTCATGAGCTCCCAAGAGGTTTCTGTCAGAGGTTTCTGTGGATGGCGAGGTAATCCAAGTCTGTTCTGCCTTCGAACCGAGTTTGAATTCTGAGGACTCACCAGTTAAAGGTGAAAGCCGAGGGCTCGTTTTCAGTTCTACCTCTGCGTTTGTGCTGCCCCCTACTGGCTAGTAAAGCACATGTTCACCGGTTGTGGCTCGCTGTTGTAGCTGTTATATCAACAAACTGCTTTCTTCTACAACGCTAGAATTATGTTTATGTATATGAATAATTTATCACCAGTACATTTGTGTAGTGATTTATGCTTTTTTATACCAGTTTTACAGCAAACATGAATGTTAAACTAGAGGAAACAAGTCTTCAGTAAAGTGTTTTCTGTGTTCTGGTGTGAATTCAAAACACGGCTTAATAATTATACGGCTCTTCTCTTGAAACACGTCAGGTTAGACTTCCCTGCAGCCGAGTTTCCTCTTTGCAGGAATGACATGGTTGGGAACGCTAAAAACAAGTCACTGTAACTGAAAGACACCAGATTTTATTGAAAAAGTTCTTTTTCATTGGTGTTTTAGTTTGTTTTTGATTAAAGTTGCTAAGAAACTCTGTAAGTCTTCTTTTGGTTCTGTTACTATTAAAAAGGGAGAAACTAAGAATGACTTTCACCACAAAGAAATGTGTAAACAGCGTTTTTAAACGCCTGGCTAATCAAACCGACGAAGAATGAAAACAGCTCATGAGAATGTTCTGATGCACCCAGGGACCGATTACAATAGATCCCGACAGTCCAGAACACAAGATTTACAACGCACGACACTTTAATCAGGAACAAACCTCACGTTATTCCCATTCCAGACACTGCTGTTTAGCTTCATAATAAACTTACAATTAAATCACAGACGGACAACAAAACAATAAATACAGCGGGAAAGGGAGGTGGAGACACGTGAATCACGATTGCTAAAGAAGATGGAGATGTTTGTCCACTTTCAGAAGCACGTGACGAACACGATAAACCACTCTGAATGCGAACCAGCGCTGCCATGACACCAACACAGCCAAACCAGCTGGAATAAGGAGGCTCTGCCAACTTTGACCCCGAGTGGCTTTCACAGCCCCGGCTCTGACTTGCTCCTCTGCAGAGAAACCAGGTTTCACCAGCTCTTGAAGAAGTTGAACCCTAAATATGACCTGGACCTCTCTTTTGCATCAACAAAATGGAAAAAAAAAAAACAAAAACAAAATGAATCTCGGTCACACCACAAGCAGACAGCGCATGAGGGTGAAAGGCGCGTTTTTATTCCTCCGAACATGAACGCTGATGTTATTAGGAAATAACTGGGTAAATAAATGCACTGGTCTGGTGTGGGTGAACGCTGAGAACTGGTTCCACACTTTCAGAGTTTAAACACGAGTAAAAGGAGTAAAATGATCGGAGAAATGAAGAAGCTCATCGGAAGACATAAAACACCGAACCAAAAATTTCAGTTAGTGCCGTTTTACTTAAATAGTTTCACTTCATTCTTTTTTTCCTCTAGAGACGGACAGTCTGGCAGGTCAGTCCACCATCGGGGGACAACAGAGGAAGAGCGTCTGGCTCCGGATTAGGTCCTTATTTCACGCCACGTTGTGGTGGAAGCACCGGGCGTCTTTCACTGGCTGAGCGCAGCGCTGGATGAAGGAGCCGATTGGGGAAGTGTTTGGTACCGTCAGCGCGCTGCCTGGAACCTGGTGCAGAGACATCAGCACCGGGCTGAGCGGTGGAAACCGTTGGTGTGGAGTCCTGAGCGGGTTCTACATGACCCAGTCCAGGGATGCTTTGATTAGAACAGAACTTCCTCTCATCAGTTAATAATGCTGCTGGGCAGTTGCTCTGATTCAAACGCTTCTTCTGGCACACACACACACACACACACACACACACACACACACACACACACACACACACACACACACACACACACACACACACACACACACACTTTTAACTAGTCACATCAAACAAAACTTTTATTTTGTTTTCTTTTCTATTTCACACACCAATTACATTTTAAATTAAATAAAGTGTAAACTGGTGTGGTTACGCAAGGCTTCAGTAGGAATGGCTGCTGAACCCATTACTGGTCAAATTACTGTAATTACTGTTCAGTAACTTGAAAAAAGTTGAAAAGCATTTCTAAAATGTTCTTCAATAGCGACCTAGGACTGAAATTATCAAAACTTAAAGCACTTAATTGAGTGCCTATAACATAGAATCAAATATTTAATTTCAGAAGACCAGTTAAATTGTAATTGACTCATGAAAACAAACAGGCTCATTTACAAAAGCACGTAAAACCTTCTTCCATTCACTTAAGTCACTTATCTCATTTTAGGAGCTGGTCAGAAGTGGATCATAGTCCCTACTGTTTTTATTGTCACATTTATCTTTTGTTTTTATATGTCCTTTGATCTAAAAGTGTCACCCTGAAAGAAGTACAACTTCTTTTTCTGATGCTAAAAGCCATATTGTCATTACTGCCCCCCCACCACACACACACACACACACACACGCAACAGTAACGCAAACACAACCTCCCGTTCGTAAGCAGAGCGCCCGCGCCCCCTGCTGTTCACCTGAGGCATTTCAAGTATCGTGTATTTTGAGGTTGTTGGATCTGAAAATATATTTCTAAAGTGGGGAGAGATTCCTCCTTAGCTGCTCCACACAAGGAGGACTTCTGCAGATTTGGGAAGGACATACTACTCGCACACCCGCTGGACTAAGTCTTCCCTCAGAAAGAAAGGAGGCAGGAGATTATAGAAGACTCATTTGTACACAGTTACAACCTGTGACCACAGCTGCAGGTCTCTTTCTGTTAACTTCGTAACTGTAATTACTCTTCATCATTTTCCATCTTGACCTTTTCTCTGAAATAAGCCCGTTGAAGTCATTTGTTCCTCTTGGTAATCATCCTTTTAAGTGGCAGCACTGTTTCTTTTGTTTACTTACTTTACCTTTTTCCTCCATCACACTTCATTAATTTGGACACATTAACAACGCATCTTAAAATAAGTCTGTTCAGTTTTTAATGTAACCTTATTTTCAGTTGTTTCTTTAAATTTGAGCCCCTCTCGAGCTCAGAGCAGACCCACTGCTCCTTTGCATCAAGAGGAGCCAGATGAGGCGGTTCGGCATCTGGTGAGGATGCCCCCTTGTGAGGTTTTCCGGGCATGTCCCACTGGGAGGAAAACCCGGGAAAGACCCAGGACACACTGGAGGGACAATGTTTTTTGGCTGGTTTCTCTGCTTAGGCTACTGTCGGACCCCGGACATGTGGGAGAAGATCTTCCAGGGAATGAATAGATAAAAACTTATTTAACTGTATAATGTAGTGTCATAAATTATGTGCACTGTGGTAAAAGGATTTAAGAACCACAGACTTGGTTAACTAAGAGTTTTTTCTATCCCAAAACTGACTTTTAGATGAAGCAGCAGCCCTCTCATAGCACATCTGTTTCACCGGCAACAAGTCGCAACTTCTCCTCACCCGGCCTCAACTGCACCTCCATTTGCAGGTAACCAAGAAGGTAACCAAGAGCAGGAGAGTGAGGAGGAAGCAGCGGAAACGGGAGCGCCAAACATGGTGCTCACTGCAGCACACAGAAAAAAAAAAAAAAGTAAAGGTGCTTTGGTGAAAAACACGATCAAGTCCTTCTAAAGGGAGGAGGGAAAGCATCACCTCCAGTTAAAACAGGTCGCAGGACGTGAGCTGAACACCAACCTACGAGACCAAGTCACCAGGTTTCACGTGAACATAGAGGCAAACATCTTCCGTCCTGCAGACGTGCCTGAGGTCCGATAAGGATAAAAGGAAACAGGGGAAACCTGGAGACCCCAGAACAGAACAGGTGTGAGGAACCCGTGCCCTTCGAGAGGAAACCAAAGGACGTGGACATGTTGACAGGAACGTCTCCGAACATTAGACAAAACGGTCAAACTTGGAAAATGGTTCATATTCGGGTGAAAGTGGCTTCATAGCAACAGAACAAAGGTAACGTTCATGTTTGTCCTCTCCTCCCCCTACAGAGGTGTTTCAGAGAGAAAGTCCACAAGCTGGTCTCGGCTTCGTCCTGAGAAGTGAACCCGTTTAAAGACGTGAGTAGCAGCTGTTTCTGACCGCACACACCGACAAAAGGAAGCTGTCGTTACTCAGACGCAGCTGAAACCAGCAGGAGTCCGGGCACGCGACGGCGGACAGGAACGCGCCGCCTACCTTGTTGACGTGCGCGTGCTCGCGCAGAGCCAGGTCCCAGAACCGGCAGCCCACCTGGTTTCCACACTGGCCAACTGGAAGACAGTTTACGACTTAAAACGGCCCAAACGTCGGAAGTCCACGTCGACAGAAAGAAGCTCTGAACTCACCCTGAACCACAATCGACTGCGTCATCGCAGCGAGCTTGTCCTGGACGCCGCAGAGACACACGTCCTCATACTGGTGTCACCTGGAAAATCACCTTTATCTAAACTACACGTTCACTGTCTCACCTGGAAAATCACCTTTATCTAAACTACACGTTCATTGTCTCACCTGGAAAATCACCTTTATCTAAACTACACGTTCACGGCTCAAATTCGCGCCGTGGCCATGTTTGGTCGCCTTCTGATGACGTGTTCACCATGGAAACCGCGTTCGGCGCGGTGCGTATGTGACGGATGTCTACGTTTGACTACGCAAACGGCGCCTGCGCCGGATGTGAACGAACGAATGAGTGAATAAACGCGTGCATGAATAAGTAAATTAATGAGTGAATGAACACATGTATGAATGAACGAGTGAATGAATGAGTGAATGAACGCATGCATGAATGAGTGAATGAACGCATGCATGAATGAGTGAATGAATGAGTGAGTGAATGAATGAACGAGTGAATGAGTGAATGAATGAACGAATGAATGAGTGAATGAACACATGAATGAATGAATGAACACATGCATGAATTAGTGAATGAATGAACGAGTGAATGAATGAGTGAATGAATGAACGCATGCATGAATGAACAAGTGAATGAATGAACGCATGAATGAGTGAATGAATGAACACATGCATGAATGAGTGAATGAATGAACACATGCATGAATGAATGAATGAACACATGCATGAATTAGTGAATGAATGAACAAGTGAATGAATGAGTGAATGAATGAACGCATGCATGAATGAACAAGTGAATGAATGAACGCATGAATGAGTGAATGAATGAACGCAAAAATGAGTTAATGAATGTACACATGCATGAATGAATGAATGAACACATGCATGAATGAATGAGTGAATGAATGAACGTGTGCATGAATGAGTGAATGAATGAACGCATGAATAAGTGAATGAATGAATGCATGAATGAGTGAGTGAATGAATGAACACATGCATGAATGAGTGAATGAATGAACACATGCATGAATGAACGAGTGAATGAATGAACACATGCATGAATGAGTGAATGAATGAATGCATGCATGAATGAGTGAATGAATGAACGCATGAATGAATGAGTGAATGAATGAATGCATGAATGAGGGAATGAATGAACACATGCATGAATGAATGAATGAACGAGTGAATGAATGCATGAATGAATGAACGAGTGAATGAATGTACGCATGCATGAATGAGTGAATGAATGAATGAATGAACGCATGCATGAATGAGTGAGTATTCATCAGACTGTATAAAACAGGCATTCATAATCAGTTTTTGTCCACAAAACTCGTAGGTAAATGTTAGATTATTTGACATTTGCCAGGTATATGAAAGAACCGGTTGTGCACAAAAGTTAAAGTCATTGACCATGCTTTTTAGCCATTGAGCATAATATTAATGATAACAATAACATAAAATTAACATTTATTATCGATTTTAAAAGGTGTTTGCTTTGAAAGATGCTGTTCTAGCCATCCATGTTTGTTAAAAGAAGATATCTTTCAACTATTGTCCGTCAGGTCACCTGAGAAGTTGTTAAAGCCGGGAGCTACACCTCTAGAGCGATTAGAACCATGATTAAATATGATCTTATCTCCCCTCTGACTCATCCAGAAATGTTCAATCGGATTCAGGTTTCTTTATTGGCCGTAGATTAGCACACAGTACCTTCTCCACACTTAAATATTTAAAAGCATTGAAAAATAACCAACCAGACTTAGAACCTGAATCTGGGTTGTGATGTTGCAGTAACCTGAAAACCAGAGCAATCTCTGAAGGACAGAATTTCAGACTCAGGATTTGCAAAACTAAGGGACATAGTTGTTTTATGTCAGATTTTGTAGGTTTGTAGTGACTTCAAGTACTCAAATAAATGTTCTCATGTACAGCCCCCCCCCCCCCCCCACACACACACACACACATCTGCTTTTGTGTAAACTACACATTAACTTTAATCCCTCACACATAGTGACAATATGTGCATTTTATTACCAGAAAAATCAAGTAAAGATGTTTCTCTTAAGTGTGGTTCACAAAAAAAAGCTAAGGCTTGCATACTTTTAAGATATTATTTATTATCAGACATAAATCAGTACAAAAAGTACGTTTTTCAACAACAGCTTGTACAAATAGTTGTACCAAGACGACGTAGTAAAGAGGAACAGTGGACAGTGGAATAAATCAGTCTGCGCGGGCTTCGTGGAGTGGACTGTGTGAATAAAGGGAGTCCTCTCCTGGAATAGACTGTAAGTTTAGTTTGTAATTATTTGCATTTGCTTTCAGTTTTTTTTAACATTTGGTCTTATTCTTGATATATAAAATTAAATCAAGAGATAACAGAAACAGTAATCTGACAGAATAAAAAGAACAGACACAGTCTTAGTTTGCAGGTTTAACACAGAGACTCTACGCTGGACTCTACGCTGGGCTGGTCTGGACTCTGGTGATGGGTTATGCTGCGGGACACGTTCCAACGCTGACGGCTCCACTGACCAGAACCGCTTTACTGAAGCTGGCTGGGCTGTTGTTGATGGTCAGGTTCTTCACACAGCCCACGTAGGACTTCATGGTTACAAGGCTGTCTGGTAGGAAGAGGTCTGAGAGGAGGAAGAGTCCATCAGAAAAGGCGTGGCGTTGTTACAGTGGGAGAATATCAGGAGCAGGTGTCGTCTATAACAGCTCACCTGGAGCTCCACCGATGAATACCGCCTTCCTGGTGTCTGTGGGGAGGGGGTTCACAGGTCCCACAACATGCCGGATCTCAGAGTCCACGTTCAGCTGGACAACGTTGGCCTTGCGGATCACTACGGACAGAATACACTTAGTCCTAAAATTCTCACTCTACAACCCCAAATGAGAACAGTTGGAACAACAGTGACTTGTGACTTGAATTTCTTGTGAACTTAATTGTTTTTTCATTTATATGTATTAAGTTTTTTTGCATTTCAAGGCTGAGGAATAAATTTGGTTTGTGCTTTGTGGTACAGTTCGACCTTGTCAGAAACGCCTCCCCAGCGCTTCAATGGCCTCTGAGTGCTGACCACGACTTATTTACCTGTAATTCTGTGCCAGGTGCCGTCACACACCCCCTGCTTTGGTGACACCTTTGTGAAGAACTCATGGGTGCCGTCATTTACAAGAACCACCACCTGGAGAACACAGAACAACGTATCTGTCTGGAGGAGATCCTGTCTTTTGAATGTCAAGCACATTATTTTAGTTGAATTTAACTGAGCTGGTATACTCCGAATCGTTATGTTCAGACTCACCGCGCCCTGATGAATGTACAGGGTGAAATAGCCCTCTGATGCGTGCACATGCAACAGCACGCCTGACGCCACACGGGGGCGCACCTCCATCACCAGCTCAAAACTCAGCCCCAGCTGAAAGGATTCGTCTGGAGAGGGAAGACGCAGCAGGAGATTTGGATACTTTATCTGTCCCATGCCTCATCTTTTCCAGCTTCACAGCTCCCTCATCCTCCTCCAGAACCCCAATCGCTGACAGTTTCATTAAAGTTGCGTGAGGGCTTTAACAGTGTCAATCAACAGATGCTTCGTTTGAAAACCATTGTATATGTTCTTGACAGGTATGAGGTGTGACTATTCAGGAGGAGGATTCCACAAAATGACAGTTGAGAAAAAACACGTGTACAGACCTAAAACGACATATCCTCCTTCTTCTGAAAAGTATGTTCCCGCCTCAGAGAGTCCTTCAAAGCATGGAGTCACCCCAAATGTCTCTGCCACGGAGAACAGACCGTTTCCATCCAGCTGATGGTTCTTCAAACAGCCAGTGAAGCTGACAGCTGAATTTCTCTAATTGGAAATAAAAAAAAGTAAAAGAGTGTTACATAAACAGATAAACAGTATAAATCAGATAATCGCAAACAGACAGAAAAAAACACGTAACATTTGAAAGATGTAGTAACTAAACCAGAACGCGGGGATTTCCTGCGACACTTACTCGATTCAGCTCACAGTACTAGAACAAAATAACAGTACTAGATGTCAAAGTGCATCATCACAGCATCAAACTGCAGTTTCCATCAGCTCTGTGAAGATCAGTGCCTCGTCAGCTGCCTTGACTCCCGGCCTGAGCGTCACTCCATCATTCATCTGTTGCTTTCATTCATCTTTCCAAACTGAATTGTGTAAATAAAGCTGTTTAACATCCCCCACCCCTTCTGTGTCTGATTTTACTACGACTCTGGACTCAGAGGAGGCACAAGTCCACTCAGATCAGTTCACAGTGTGCTCACTAATGATGGTGATGGGAATGGTAAAAAGGAAATAAAACCTTGAAGCAAAGCCCCCCTAAACATCCGAACTCAACTATCCCCACTCCTGGAATGTTGCTGTCCACCATGTCATCCACTGTCCACCTCCCAGTCTCAAGAGACATCTCCCAGTAAGTGAAGCTCATGCCCTGGATCCAAAATCAAACTTAGACAATTTGGAAAAATGTAGGAAATTTCAACTCAGCTTTCTTTTGTTAAGGAGCTTGTGAATTGTATTCATAGTTTACGTAGGGAAAGGACTCTATCCCGGGCTGAGGTCCTGTCAGATTAATAGAGTACAGAATTGTCTTTTTCTGGCCTTGTAAATAAAATAAGAAAAAGTCTGTGATAATTCAGTCAGAGGTAAAGATGTAATCTGTGTTTCATTAACCTTTGTCAGACTCAAACATGGAGGCTCTTTATGATTGTAGCTGGAGGCAGCTGTTGGAGAATTTTTGCACCTGCATCTCAACAGTCCTGTTCTGTTTGTACCTGGTCTCAACAGTCTTATTCTGTTTGCACCTGGTCTCCACAGTCCTGTTCTCTTTGCACCTGCGTCTCGACAGTCTTGTTCTGTTTGCACCTGGTCTCGACAGCCCTGTTCTGTTTGCACCTGGTCTCGACAGCCCTGTTCTGATTTGCACCTGGTCTCAACAGTCTTGTTCTGTTTGCACCTGGTCTCAAAAGTCTTGTTCTGTTTGCACCTGGTCTCGACAGTCTTGCTCTGTTTGCACTTGATCTCGACAGTCCTGTTCTGTTTGTTCCTGGTCTCGACAGTCTTGTTCTGTTTGCACCTGATCTCGACAGTCCTGTTCTGTTTGCACCTGGTCTCGACAGTCTTTTTCTGTTTGCACCTGGTCTCGACACCCCTGTTCTCTTTGCACCTGCGTCTCAACAGTCTTGTTCTGTTTGCACCTGGTCTCGACAGTCTTGTTCTGTTTGCACCTGGTCTCGACAGCCCTGTTCTGTTTGCACCTGCGTCTCGACAGTCTTGTTCTGTTTGCACCTTGGTCTCAACAGTCTTGTTCTGTTTGCACCTGGGTCTCAACAGTCTTGTTCTGTTTGCACCTGGTCTCAACAGTCTTGTTCTGTTTGCACCTGGTCTCAACAGTGTTGTTCTGTTTATACCTGATCTCGACAGTCCTGTGCTGTTTGTACCTGCATCTCATTCATTTTTTCAGTGGAGTAGCTAAGGAAAGCTTGATTGTGTAACCACATCCCATCTACTCTGAATAAGCAATGAACAAGTCCTTAAGAGACTGTTCAACCACTGCTGCCTGCAGCACATTTTCTTCCCCATTACAAACTGTTGCTCTCACCTGAATGTTCTTTTGGGCTCTGCCTGGAGGAACTCCTCCAATGAAGACTGGATGACTGATTTGCCAGGGGATGTTATTTCTTCGAGCTCTGTCCTCCGGCATTTTAAGACTATCGATAATTAACTGCCCATGATTGCCATCACGGATAAAAATAACCTTTGTCAGAGGAGGAGAGAAGGTTTTCAATTGAAAGCAAAGCTAAATAAGCATATGTTGATGACTGCATACATACAACAATGACAGATGGAACTACCACAAGGACTTACATTGTGCCATGCACCATCATTGTACCTCTCCTCACTCTTGATTTTGACTCTTTGGTCTCCTACGTTGAAAGTGTATACAAGTTTGCCATGTGCCAGGAATAGAGCCATGAAGTTGTCCTCTTGGGCATCTGACACATAAAAGATAAGGCCGAAGGATGACTGTGTCTTCAGAGACACGGAGAAGTTGCACCTGGACACAAAGAAATACATGCATGAGCAGACTGGACAGTGAAGTTACTTTGAGCGGCTTCTGGGTCTGACGTACCTCTCAGAAAGAGAGTCGGGGATCTCCGTGTAGTGCTGCCTGCTGTTAGCAATGCTGCCATAGTGGAAAGCTTGGAGGGTTGCTCTGGGACTGGAGGACAGGAAGCAGGGCTCTGGTGGCTCCTGGAGAAGGCTTGACTTATCTCTGGCAACCTATGAAGATTTCATAAACAGTTCCACTGATACTGATTTCAGTCAGGATATACTGAGATGAACCGTGGACAGTTTTCGTTTTACCTTCTGTGATTGGCTCTTCTTGGCTCTAGAAGTGTTATTAATGTGTCTTGACAGCAGTGCCGCAGGAGGACGCTCTACTGGACAGTCCTCCAGAGAAGTCTGGACATTTTCTGTGTACCTCTGGAAGTCCTCAGGCTCAATGTCCCGGTCTTCTCTGCAGATACAGGAAACGATAGCATGCACACATGACAAACCCGAGTCCTCAGTGAGAGGCCAAATCCTCTCTGAGGATTGTTCTTTTGTGATTTACCTGTTAATGTAAGCATAGCTTATGCAGCCTGTGAAGTTCTTGAAGCTGCTGCTGGGAGACCCTCCGTAGTAGAAGGTTTTGACAGCAGAATCGGATGAAGAGCTCGTGGCTGATGATGGGCGCTTCTTCTCCTGCTTGTCTTTGTCATCCACCAACAGTGAGAACCTGAGTTGAGTAGTTTAAACAGAGTCGCTCACTTTTACTTCTGTGAAACACGAGACATGCACCTTGAATCGACTACAAAATCAAAACTCTGGAAATAATCATGACATCAAAAACAGGTTGACACTTTAACGTTTGTTTTTTTTTAGATTTTACCTCCCTGATAGATCTTTATGCTATGACAAAGACAAAACAGAAAACAGGATGTCAAAGGAAAAGCTGTGATTGTGATGGTCACACGTGTCCGTTTGTTGGAGATAGCTTCTGCTTACTGATGTCCACATGTGTTCATTGGTCCTGATTGGTAAGAACCAGGATCCTAACCCTTTACAGAAACATGCAGACGTCCCACAAAACTGCAATAACAGAAACACACTGCTTCTGCAGTTTGTGTTCAACTTTCATTCCAGCGAATGTCTTTTTAGATGTTTGCACCACATTACTCTTCTATCAGTGCATATTCATTTCAGAGTCCACTGTTACCATTATTTGGTTGGTTTATGTTGACAAAAGGAACAAGGGACCACAAAAGATAGACAGCACTTCCCAAAAGTTGTCTAAAATTCTTTCAAATGAAGCTAAAACCAATATTTTAACATTGTGTTGCTTTAACAAGCATCTACGAAATATCTTCTACATGTAGCCGGCAGGAGGAAAGACTATAAACTACAGCTGGAGTTGATCATCTTCTGTGAGATTTAATTCACACTTGTGACGACACGACTGTTAGCTGGACTCTACACAGGTGTGACAGAAGTAGGAAACAACTTAACTTACGTTTACACGAATGAAAAGAGTTTATTTGGTCTGAAACTCTGCTTCATTTAACGTAATACCACTGAGAGGAAACAGGATGTTGGAGCGTCTCAACCAGTAGTTTTAGACACCGATCATAAAGACAGCTACCAGCAGATGAAAGTACTCACTTCTGTTTGTTCACTGCAGCCACCAAGAAGTGTGTCCTTCCATCGTTGTATTGTTTCTTGTGGGACTTGACCTTCGTTCCTCTGTTGTTCAACACCACGCCGCCGTTCTCCAGGGAGATGCTGAACTCATCAGACTGAGGACGGACATGAGCTTGTGGTAAATGTCAGCAACAAACATGATTTTACACAGAAAGCCTTGATTAAACACATTCGTTTGTTGCGTGCAGGAAGACTTTGCTGTGGTTACCCCTTCACTGAGGTAGAACAGGAGTCCACTGGGCTGCAGGGTCCTGAAGTTCAGTCCACCTTCAAAATTGTCAAACGGAGAAATCTTCGCTGTGGACCCCAAGTAGCTCTGCCCATTAAAATATGCTTTTCGAGACATCTGTCACAAGAAAACACATTTTACTTTGAGCACCTCTTATCTGGGAACATCATGAGGTTAGGACACTGAATCGGGTGAGTTATCCTCTCGAAGGTGAGACTTCATCTAATATCTCTATATCTAATATGTAATATATCTGTAAAGGAATGACCCCCCCCCACCCCAATTTATTTAAAACTTTAAAATCTAATCAAACCCATTTATACCACTTTTTAACTTAAAATGTGAAAGTAATACAAACTACTCTGAGGCCATGCAGCTGATTCCTGCATCTACTAACCACAAAAAGTTGTTAAAATAGTTTTGATTGCGCAATCAAAGGTACGTGCCAATCAAAGCTGTGGCCGTGACCTGTGTCCTTGGCCTCTGTCTTGTAGTGTAATTATATAAAGTTCAGTGTGACAGCTCAGGCACTGAATACTTCCAACACTTTCACTGAGAGAACAGTGAGTCTTATGACGTTAGGCTTTTATAAGTGAAATGTCTGAAGTATCAACTGGGTGACTTTTTAAAATGACTATCAAGTAGCCAACACATTTCAGAGGTCATTCTTTTTTAAATGTGAATGTCTGATGGTCAGTAAACTCTGTGGGCTCATCCTAACAGCTTTATGGAAAAATGCACCAGATTTGAAACCGATCAGCCAATGGTGGACTTTATAATTAGATAAGGTTTTTGCTCATATCTCAGGAGTTAAAGGTGACAGAAGAACTATTCTCCCTTCCTCTTATCCCATAAATGTTGTCAAACCAATGGCTTTACAGTCACATTTTTTTCCCTGTGTTCAGCTATAATTAAATAAAAAGGTTTGGAAAACAAACCTCCAAATTCCCCAAGCTGCGTCCTGCAGTTGTCATGAAATTAGTCGTATATCATCTCCAAACATAACTGACGAGGAGTTATCAAAAGAATTGCGATTTGCCAAAAAGTTTAAAGCTGTTGGCCAAATATAGCTTTCAAGAAATTACTTATTCTGATCATCTGAGCTGAAGTCATTCAACTCTGGGTTGCTGCTGTGGGAGTGCCCGACCCTTCATGATCACAGTTGTCCTTGGTTTTAATGTCATAGGAATGTACACAAACCCTTTATCAGCATTGGTGCATAAACTGGTGGAGGAGCAACTTACAAATGACTCCTCGGGGCAGCCGCTGCTGATTCCAATGGTGCCGGGCTCCTCCAGCAAGTTGAAGTCTTTCTTCTGGAACTGGAATCCCTTCGCACAGCCCTTCAGGCCAACCACAGAAAACAGCTCTGGCCTGTAGGAACACACATGGCGTTAAACTTTAACCCTCTGCTGGAAGACCCCAGATGACACCATAACCGATGTTTGGGATTCAGGACTCCAGAGCCGCAGACAGACCTGAGAGATAAACTGGGATCTGTTGGGAATTACACGTCTACTTTCACTGTTTTAAATCAACTCATGGAACACCATCATAAAGTAGTTCCTGAGTTGATCTTGATTTTGGTCAGCTCATTTGGCTCCAGGTATATTAACTTACCTGGATTTGAGGATGCTGGAGGGAGCCCCGCCTATGTAGATATCTGAGAATGGCAGAGTGGTTTTGGGGTTCTCCATGGATTTCACATGGCTCTTGTCCACCAGCAGAATGACCTTCTTTGACTGATGGTAGATCACTGACACCTGTCCCAAGAAAAGGACACCAAAGCTAACAGCAACACATCAACATGTTTGGATCTCTATGCCAACTGAAGAGGAGAGACTGATCTACCTCATGGTATCTTGCGTCGTTTATTTGAAGCTTTGGTAGCTTATCATCAAAGAGATTTGGCCCGTTGCTGAAGCCGAAGTCATACATTAGGCGCAGGAAACCGTTCTTTATCTCTAAAAGGAAGAAGTTATCCTGAAAAACAGAATTTAAATCATCAGTATTTGCTTCTGTTGATTTTCAACACACAAGTTATATTAATTAGCATCATAGGTTAACATAAGCTAAGTCAGCTAAGCTAAAATGGCTAACTGTGATTGACATAAGGTAGGCGTGTCCAGACAGCTTTCTGGGCCTGTTCCTTCCGCCCATTTCTAACATGCCACTGCACAATATGAGGACAAAGAGGCAGATGTGGATGTGGCCCTGCTGGCATCACTGAGTAAGGATCTTCAGATGGAAATGCCAGATAGCTCACCTACTTCAGCAGGTGCCCCATGTATGGAGACTACTGTCCTTGTGCAGCTGGCTAAAGTTCAGGTCCCAGGCTGAGTTTGTTCTTTCCCTCATTTCCTGTTAATTATTGTTAATAAAGGCATGTAGAACCACTAAATCTCTAGATGCCCTTGTGGCCTTGCATCTTGAAATATGCTAGGCCACAAAGCCCGTATGCAGACTTCTCAGATAGGAGAAGCGCGTATGTCACGCAGTTGAAGAGCAGCTCCTGAACTGCAACATGCAGTAACGTCAGAGGTGCAGTCCAGTCCAGAAAAAGAGAACCGCCCCTTTATGGAGTCAACAAACAAACCACTCTACATTAGCGATGGGAATGTTGTAAAGCTGGACCTACCCCGTTCACCATGAGGAAAAGAACGCCGTTGTTTGCGACTGTTCGCACTGCGATATCAAATCTTGTGACAACGCCAAACTTCCCTCTCCTCTGAATGTTACTGATGAGCGCGTATCCTGTTCCATCAAACAGGTAGCTTGCAATGCGACTCTGAGAGAACGCCAACTTATACCTGAAAACAGAATCAAAGGTTTGATGTGGTCACTCTAAACCATTTTATGACATCTCTGTGATCAATTTAGTTAACATTCTGTCAGGGAGAGCCGCTGTCAGTATATCAAATCCATCGAATCATGGAAACGAGTACCTTGGACACGGTGGTGACGTCACCATGTTTATCTTGTGTTTCTCTTTAAAATTGTACAGACTGATCACTTCATTGTTCAGCGACGCCAACTCGATGCAGCCCACAAACGGAGCAAGACTCAGAGGAGGTGGCAGCTAGTTTGGAAAGATGGAAAACAGCCGTGTGTCGTCTTCAAAGGGAAAAGCATGTGACGATTACTGAAGGATTTGAATAGAGGAACTTGGCCACTGAGTACCGTGACGTCTGGTGGGACTCCACCAACAAAGAACACGATGTCCTTGGGGTCGATGTCAAACAGCGAGTCCGTGCCTGTGGCCTCTCCTTTCTGGATGAACTTCTGTTCGTCTGTGGAGCTCTGGCTGGGAATGGTCAGGAAGACTTTCCCATGTCTGCCCAGCCTGAAGTCAAATAAAGAGAATCAATTAGCAGTTACTGAGATCGCTTGATGAACGTCGTCTGCTCACACCTTCTCTTTCCCCTTAGGTCTGTTTCACTGTGTTAAGTTCTGGTCACACTGCATATTTCATGTTTCTAACTTGGGGTTGTACTGTATTAGTGAGGTTGACAGTTTCAGATGAATCACTCTGTGTACAAAGGTTATCTGCATCTTAACGTCATTTACCTTTCTATTTTGATGAAGTTGAAGACTGCCGGCCACTGGCTGACGGGTTTTGAACTCAGAGGGATCTCCACATCTTCACCCCCGAGCTTGTAAACCAACACCAGGTTGTCGTTCTTGATGGCCAAACCCATGTAGTCTTTTCTTCCCTAAAAGGCAGAAACGTCATAGCGTTTATTTTCCCATCATGCCTTTTGTTTGGCCACTTTACAATACTTCACCACACCCCAGTTCTTGTAAAGGTTTCTAACATGGACAAACAGTTTAGTTTTGACAAACAGATGTTTCAAAAGCACAGCCATCCTCTCTGCGACTGCCACAGGGGCTCATGCTGGCGCTTTTATTCCATGCTTAAAAACCAGAGAAGACTTTCTCTGTTTGGATTCGCAGGACAGAAAGAGTTGAGGTGAAGTACTGTTAAGCCGAGGCAGAGAACTCAGACACGGCTGCTCCTGTGCACTGATGGACTGTGCAAAGCAAAGCGTATGTAAATGAACCCCAATTCTGAAGGCACACAAATGCGGGTTGGTTTCAAAGACTGTTCCTTCTTCTCCTAAGATCATGGACGACTATCCACACCCAAAAGCATTTTGCCTAAGTAAACATCATGTACTCTGCCCGGATTCCTCACATTTCTGTCTCCCAAGTACAAGATGAATCGATCTTCTATGGGGTCCTTGTCTGGGTCCACCCTCATGAACAGGCTGATGGATGTCACCGTCTTCAGCTCTTCCAGGTTGCTGTGAGGCTGAACCTCCACTGAGGATTGTCCATTAAACTTCATGGAGACCTGGACCTGATGGAGAAACAAATAATAGAGACTGAGAATTTCTTGTTGTTTTGTCTCCATAAACTCCACAAACTGAGACATACAGTGGTACTGCAGATGGGAATATATAACAAGACTGACACCTCCTCAAGCTTTATAGTGGTGGACATGTGATAGTGGAGATCAGAGGTTTGCTGTTGCTTTGGTAGCAGCTTTTGGGCTTTTTTCCAGGAGAACTATATCACTATAACACTTTCTCCATGTTGATCCAGTAAAGTGGGAACAACATCATTTGTAAAGTTCAGTAAAACCACACTTGAGGTTATGAGTTCTGTTGACTTTGGTTTTTAAACGTTACATAACTTTTTTGCTGATTTGTCTGACAGTCAAATCTTTTACTCTCTGACTGAAAACAAAATAATAGAGGAGACACAAGCCATTGTGTCAGAAGACAGGGAGCAACCTTTCTGGCCACGCTCCTGGCCTGGGCGATGAGCTCTCGGATCCTCATGATGTTGGTGGTGACGTTGCTAAAAGGCTTCTTGTCCTCAACCACCTTCAGTTTGTCCAGCAGCTCAGGAACCAGAACATTTAAGTTATCCACTGGAAGACAAAGCCAGAAAAAAAGACAAAATGGGTCATGTGGTGAGCTGTTAGGACGGTGAAGAGTCAACCCTTCGGTTGGGGCAGACATCCGAAGCCGCGTATTCACCCCTCCGCAGAGTTTACAACATTTCTTTATTTCTTTATAGAGAGGCACTCGTCTCTGACATGCCTTCTGACCGCTCTTATTCATATTGAGATTTTTTGTTTCCCCCATAAAGCCAAGCAAGACAATCTTTCTTCAGTCAGAAGTTCACATAAACGTGGATAGTTTTTGGTAGAATAGCCTGTAACGCTGTAAACCTGCCTCAAACGTTTTGAGTAACACTTCTCACAATATCTGACTGGGCTACCGACAGAACTGGTGGAGCTGAGTCCAGGTTGGGGGTCTTCTTCACCACACACGCCTCCTCAGCGCTGCCCACAGGTAGGACGGAGGTCTGGGCTTTGTCGTGGTCGCTCCAGTACCTTCACTCTTCAGCGCTTTGTAATTTGAAGGTGTGCTTGGGGACCTTATCCCTTTATAAGACACATCCACACTCAGTCTTTAACCCTTTGACCAGTGTGTTGAGATGCTGCTGCAGCGTCTCAGCAGAATCTTCTTTCCTCATCATGATGTTGTTAAGAAAAGAGTTTGAAGCTGTTTCTTAACCACCAGTGAGTTTACTGCAGGGTCTCACTTAATGTCCAGATTGGGCCAGTTCAAACCAGTTTTCTTTGTCTACTTATGCTCGGTTCCAAAAGAGCTTGTGTCACACCCAGATCCACTTGACTAACACGTGCCTGACCTGACCCGGCTCTTCTCGTCCTGTGTCATTTATTCTTCTGGCTCAACTGCTTGAAGACTAGAGTTTTTCTTTCACATGATGGCGTCTATGTTGTGCACGCCAGTCCATCCTGCAGCTCCACAACGAGATGAACCTCCCCCTACTTCCACTAAAGCCTGCATGCTTCCCCATGTTTCATCCAACAATTATCATTTTTAACACTTTTATTTTACTCTAATCAGATCAGAGCACACAATAAAACAAAACCAAAAACAAAACTGCCCTAACTGTAATTAGCTTTTTTCTTTTTTTTTTTCAGTGAAACGTTCGGGCTGCATTACACGTGTGAAAACATCTCTGTACCTGCTTCCCCCGCCGAGGCCACAGCCCGTTCATAGGCAGCTGCCGAGTATTCGTTGTTCCTCATGTTGTCAGCCCACTCCTCCACCTTGGTGCTGATGGGGGCGATGCTCTGAAGGACTTCCGCTGAGCGATTGAGAGTCCCTTCAGCCACTTCCAAAGTATAATCCAGACGCTGCGGTGTTCTGTCTGTAAATGAGGGAAATGTGGACAAAAGTGAGGAGCTGTAGGAGTGATCTACTGTCATTAAAACCCATTTTCAAGCTTTAAAGGATCACGTCTTCCAAGGAGTGATGAGAATAAATGGAATTATTCAGGTTTGGGTCCTCTTTTTATTTTATTATTATATCATTATTATTTTTTTTAGTTTTTTATTATTATATTTTAATATATTTTTTTCCTTCACTGTGCTGCAAAGACGTTAAGGTGATTTTAATTTGCATTTTCCACAGAAAGCTACTAGGAGCTGCTTTTCCTCGAGAACCAGTTCTCGATTCCCATCCCTACTTCTGTGTGACTCTAAAGGACCAATACTAGAAAAACAGCCTTGATAAGGTGATTTTAATTGTGGGATTGTTTCTGTAACCAGATGTTTCAGTATCATCATCATATTTGCTCAGGAGCAGCTGGAGATCTTCCTACCTGTGTGAATTTCACTGATGTCCTGCACTATTTCTTCCAGTTTTCTGGTGTTCTTACTCATCGTCTCTTGGGTCTCCTTGATGTAGTTTTGCTTATCTGCCACCTCATTTTCTACTTCTGTGGCAGCAAAGACAGATTCAGTGACAGACATACAGACTTCCCATGACAACAGGAGTCACGTCCTCGTGATGTTTCATACCTGCTTGCTCTGAATGTAATGAAACAGACTCCTTGAAAATATTGTCACTCTGTGTTACTAGGTATTCCATCTGTGAATTTATCACGTTGATGGCCTGAAAGACAGAAAGCAGAAAAGCATGAATGGCTGGTGGAGAATGACTCGCAGAACATGAATGAAGTATATTTCTGTGTTGCCACTTACGTCTTCAGCTCTTTGGGACAAGTTGAGGGTGGTGAGGGAGGTGATGTTGGCATCGGTGATGTATTTCACTATGTTGTTGTAAACATTGGCAGCACTTATGGCTCTCTGAACAAATCCGTTGGCATCACTTTTCTTCAGATCTCTGGGCACAAAATGGGATAAAATCATGAAGCATTTTCACTCTTTATGATTTTTATATCAAGTACTGACCAAACAACAAACCTACAGTAAGATGTCAGTTTTATGTACATTTAGTGTTTTTGCAATATTGGATTCTGGATTAATTTTCTTATTTCTCTATAATGTAATTCATGGCAGCTGCCAAGCAAAATAATATTTTGGCTGTAGCCTTAAAATAAAATCTGTGAAGGAAACAATTAAAAATCTCCCTAGAAATAAAAATTAACAAAAAAAAATAAAAAATAAAAACAAACCAGAAATAAACTAACAAAACAAATGTGGGACCAAAAAAAAACCAAAAGGAAATTAATGAATATGTGTATATTTTAATCATTAATACATTTCTGACAAGATGTTTGAATTTTTGAAAAAGAAAAAAAATTCTCGTTCTTAAGCAATCTTCAAATTTTAGGAAAATAATAGACAAAAAATGAGATTAGTTCTGAATTCATGAAGGATCCTAATAAGTAAATATTATAAATTATTCATATTAATATTTAGAAATTCGCTTTGCACAATCAGAATTCTGGGCCTTTTAATCCTTCACATTTGCAAAAAAGATACAAAAAAACCTTTGTGAGTTTATGAAGTTTATGAAGAAATTTTTCATGAGTGAGTTTTTTCATGGAATCTGTTCAAGATGATAAAATCAGGATTTCTGACTACAAAATTAAAAAAAACCAACTTCTTTCCAGATTCTAAAGACAGCAAATAATGAGGTTCTTTGCTATACCACCAATAAATCAGGGTTGTAAAGTTATATTTGTACAAATCTGGAATAAAACTGTTGTTGTGAAAGCCTGACTTCATAAACCCAAACGTGTGAGAAACTCTTTCGAACACGACACGCTTTCTTCTCACAGATTTGCTAGTTTGCACAGTCAGATCTGGCTCTGCAGTGGTCTGGTCTCCCGCCACCAGTCTGCACACTTTCACTGCACAAACAACTGAAAGGGTTGTTCTTGGAAAGCCTTCCGGTTTGCTGCTCTCTGACATCCGGAAGCAGCTTTCTCAGGTTCCAGTAAGAACGGCTGGTCTAATGAATGTTTGACAGAAGCAAGAAGGATGTACACAGCATTTACAGTACGTACACCGAGTTCTTACACGTGCACTGTGACAATAAGCACAAATCAAAGCTGCGCTTTGCTGGAAATAAACTGTCTTGGTCGGCTGCTTCAACTGAGTTGCTGTTAAGATTTGAACTTTCTGAGATTGTGAATTTCAGTAAAAGTGAAGCCGGTTTCTCCTCTCGGCAGTCTAATCTCCCCTGTTTTTTTCATCTATGATTGAAGTTATGCGGTCACTCCGTGTCAAAGGTAGACCGCCGTCCTCTTTTTGACTGAAAACATGCCGCCACTTTTTCAAAAGGAAGAATTTGACATTTTGCCAAAATTGATGTGTACCAGAAGTAGAGTATGAAGTGGTAGACGTGGCCTGAGTCTTTTTATTGACAATAACAACTGTGAAAAGAGAAAAACCAGTGAAAATGTAACTGTTTTTCGCTACCATTACATTTGTCACAGGCTCCTTTGATGTTGAAAGACTTTTAAAACCTCACTGATGCACACGCTGAATGCCATTTTAAACACTAGTAACGTGAACCCTCTCAAAGACTAGTTCATTCCTACCAGTCTACTGGACTAGAGTCCTTCCTTTGTAAACCATATTACCCTAAAACACTGGTGAAGACCTCCTAGATATGGGAAGCACAGCAGAAAAAAGCCCCTGACCAACGCTGCACTTGTCGTGTTCAAGCAGCAGCTGCTAAAGCTGCAGTGTGTTTCCAAAGTGCTGCTCACTCCTCCAGCTCGTTGGCCTCTCTGTCCAGCTCCTCGGCGTGATCGTCGGCCCTCTGAACCAGATCTCTGTCAGCCAGCGAGAGGCGCTCCGTCTTTTCCATCAGCTTCTCGCTGGCGCCATCAATCGCAGCGTGGTACTGCGTCACATTCTGCACACACACAAGCTTGCAAAGTTACCTTGGGAGGAGATGGTAAAGAGCACTCTGGGCGTCCACAAGCTCTTCCTCAGTGGCGTGGGCTTCAACTGCTCTAATATTTGGACAGGCCTCACCTGCACCAAGGCATCCACCTCGGCCACCGCCCTCTCCGCTTCAGAGATGAAAGCTCTGCTTGTTTCCAGGGTGTTGTTGATGGCTGACTGCTCGTCTCTGAGCCCTTCCTGCCTCGCCTGGAACAAAGGAAACACATGATTTCACTGCAGCATGTAGACATTTGTTTCTGGACTCAGCAGCTCTCAGGTGGTTGAGCTGTGGAGTTTTTTAGGGACTACTGCAGCAACGTCACTCTTCTCTTTTGCAGTGACTCTGAAGTAGATTTGTTGCTGTGTTCGGGATCACCGTCCTGCTGCATAACTGCAAGCTTCCCAAGCAGCAAAACAAGTCCAAACCATGACGCCTCCACCACTGTGCTGCATCTGGTTTTCTCCAAACGTGTTAATTGCCATTAGGACCAAATATTTCCACTGGGGTTTCATTCACCTAAGGGACTTTGTTGTAACGTACAACTCTTACGTCCTTTACATTTTCTCTGTTACACGCAGAGCAGTTTCCTGCTATAAAAGTGGACTATGCATATGCTTGGGGCCCCACAGCCGAATGTGAATGCTTGTTCATTCGGCCCTTTAACCAGGGTTGGGCTCGTTGTGCTGTTGACTGTATCGAGAGTACGTTGGGTTCTGGGGGAACCTGGAAGGGTTTGATGCTTCCGGCTTCATGTCAGCCAGGCTGCTGGACACCTGAAGCCGTACGAGCGTACTGAATATTTCACACAATGATGACATGGTGTAAAATCTATTTCGTTGTTGTTCATCTCAGGTTAAATTTACCTTCATTTTAGAAGCATATGACTTCTTTTGTTTATAATTGTGTCATCGTATGTAAAGTCAGAAGTGACCGTGGCTGTACTTCCATCACGTCTGTAGTTGCTGCTCTTTTACATGGCCCCGCCTTTAATTTGATTGCATGAATGAGTAGCGAAGAGATGAGATCATTTGAATAGCTGCGTTCACACAACAGTCTGCACACTGTGGCTGCTGCCGCCGGTGTCAACTGGTCTTTGCCAAAGCTCGGAAGAGCCCCAGATTAGGAGAGGCTCCATGTTTAGTTAGAGCTCCATTCAGAGGCGAGGTCCCGATCGTGGAGATCCCCACGCCTGATAACGCACCGCCGCACAAAAACCCACGAGGAGCTTGGCAGCTGCTCTGTATAATCACGATGTTGTGAGCTTTTGAAGGCCTCACCACCTTAAGTCTGACAAGTTGAAGATAATTTTTTGCTACTAAATTCTGATAAAACAGAAGTTGTTGTTTGTGGTCCCAAACACCTCAGGAAGGGATTAGATGGTCTTGCGATGGCCTCCAGTAAAACTGTGCGAAACCTTGGCGTTATATTCGATCAGGATTTGTCATTTAAACAGCATTTAAACAGCATATTAATCAGGTTTGTAAAACTGCGTTTTTCCACCTCTGTAATATCGCAAAGATTCAGGAGCATCCTCTCCCAGAGTGATGCTGAAAACTAATTCACATGGTTCGTATCTTCTAGACTAGATTACTGTAACGTGTTGTTGGCTGGATGTCCAAGTAATTCTCTGAAGATCCTCCAGATGATCCAAAATGCAGCAGCGCGAGTGCTGACAGGAACCAACAAGAGAGAACACGTCTCTCCAGTTTTAGCTTCCCTCCATTGGCTCCCCGTAAAATTTAGAATCCAATTCAAAATTTTATTACTGGCATATAAAGTCCAAAATGGCCTACCGCCGCGATATTTGCAAGACCTGATAGTACCGTAGGTTCCTAATAGAGCTCTCCGTTCTCAGGGTGCAGGTTTACTCGTAGTTCCTAGAAGATCCAGATGTAGATCTGGAGGACGGGTCTTCTGTTATCAGGCACCATCACTCTGGAACCAACTGCCAGTTTGGGTGAAGGAGGCTGACACCACCTCCACCTTTAAAACTAAACTTAAAACATTTCTGTTTAATAAAGCATATAGTTAGTGTATATTTAGTACCTTAATGTGTCAGGGCCAGTAGTCAAAGCTGCAGCTGCAGGACCAGACTAGAGCAGCTCATCTTAAACAGCTTCGGTGTAGATATGCTGCTATATGCTGCAGGGGGGCACCAACATGATCCACTGAGTGGTGCCTTTCACCTCCTCTGTTTCTCTTTGCCTTCTCTGTCTCTTCTTCACCTCAACCCTCATTTATTAACAATATCCCATAAACTTAATTGTGGTCCATTGTTCTGGTAGTTTTTTGTGCTTGTCTGGCCCTTCTTTTCCTCTTCTGTACATGTTCTACAGACCAGAACCTCAGGAGCTGCTTGCTGACCTGCAGTTCCACCTCTGACCATCCCAGTGTCTGCCTTCACCTGTCTGTGTGGATGTCTGTTGGATACTTGCTGACATCCCGACCTGCAGTCCTCATCCCCTTGTATCACCGTTTATCCATATATCACCCATATTCACAGAACTCTAATTGGACTACCAAGGACAGTTACTAATGTATCCTGTCTTGTACCTTTGACGGTGTCTCTATGTCTCTATTCTTTCTTATTTCTTGCTCTACCCGGCTGGTCTTCGGCAGGAGGGTCCCCCCTCATGAGCCAGGTCCTGGTCCAGGTTTCTTCCCTCTTAAAGGGGAGTTTTTCCTGCCACTGTTTATGTAATAATTGCTCGGGGGTCATGTTCTGGGTCTCTGGAAAGCGCCTAGAGACAACTTGTGTTGTAATAGACGCTATATAAATAAAATTGAATTGAATTGAATTAATTGGAGAGAGAGACATTTCTTTTACTAGTCTCATCACAAACCAGTGCAGATCAAAAAACAGGCCGTATAAAAAGAACTGGACAACCCCAGTGATGTCACACAGAGGTCTATTGAAGCCTTGCTTTTGTTGCCTTATAAGCGGCCATATTTGTAGGAAATGATGCTGCCCAACCCTGGTTGGTCCAAAAATGACCATATGGGCAGAACGAGCAGGCCGGATATTTGCCTGGAGCACACTCACCTTAACTCAGTTCTCAAAAGTCAACTATTGTAGTTGACTTTAGCTCAGTGGAGGTCGGCTGGGACCACGAGTCACTGGGTCTAGGGCAGCCACGTTTGGCGTCCAGTTGGCTAGTGATCTAGATCGCCACCTGGAAGCGTCCTAAATAGTCTAAAGCAAAGGCTCCTTGACTGGAGGACTGGGCGGCTCTGCTGCTGCATGAGGTAGCAGCCAGGAACACCAGGGTGCTTCCCAAACACCCTTAATCGTGCATCATTTTGTGCTTTTTATATTATTTTATCTGATGAAGGACATAAAAATTCACCGCTCGCACAGTTGTCCTGGATATGAAGGACAACTATTGCATCAGTCAAAATGACTGATTCAAACTCTACACATTAATGCACAATTAGAGGCATGTTTCTGTCACCTCTTTAACTACTTAGTACTGTCGGTGAACTTGAGTTCTGAGCTTTAAATAAAGATCTGATGGAGCAAAATGAGCATAGTTTTGAAGTTAAGATCTTTTGTTGTGGTCTTAATTACACAATCGGGTCTGGGCTGGCCTGGAAGTGTCCCGGGGGAATGATGGCTGGCTGCAGGAGCTGCAGGAGCTGCAGGAGCTGCAGGAGCTGCAAGAGCAGCAGGAGCTGCAGGAGCTGCAGGAGCTGCAGGAGCTGCAGGAGCTGCAGGAGCTGCAGGAGCTGCAGGAGCTGCAGGAGCTGCAGGAGCTGCAGGAGCTGCAGCTGCACGGAGGCGAAAGTGGCTCGGCTGTGGCTGCAGCTCATTTCAGATGTTTTTTCAGTAGCGACATTTGAAACAAGGATAGATGGTAACGTAGGTAAGGTAGCTGTGGTTTAACCATCCGCAGGCCTGTTTGTGCTGCCTACTCGTCTATTTATGGATTTTGCAGGGGTGGGCGGAGCCAGCTCCTGACAGGATGGAAGCTACCAGAAAGCCAACAACTGGGCTTCAAAATGCATCTTCACAAATTTGCAGGGGTGTCACAGAAGAGTTGGTCCAGTTCTCCTTGTGAAGCCTGTGGGACGGACACCATCATACAGGTTCAATATCTTAGCCAACTAAACCTATGGTCATGACGGCAGCCTACACGGAGGTCAGGGTTTTTTCACTCCTGGTGAGGGGATAATGTGTTTCTGGTCTGGATGTTACCGTGGGAACACGTGTTTGCATTGCAGCGTTGCCTCTCTCCTCATGGGAGCCTCCTTCTAACGTAACACTCCCAAACGCCAACAGATGGTTTTCTTTCTGAACTCAGCACTCAAATACCACAATCAACAGCCGTCTCTGACATTCCCAGGAAAAGCAAAACCAGACATCTCTCTTACAGCGTTCCTGCAGCAGTCCAGAACCAGATAAGGTAGTATCTTCAGAATCAGGTACCAGAAATTGATAAAACACAACTCGACACCGTTTAAAATAATACTGAGCATACAGATAAAGCAGAGAGCAGTTCGAGGAGAAACTTCTTGTCCGAGTACGACTTGACAGAGCTGTTCGACTGAATTTCACCCCCCTACTCACCGCAATTTTTTATTTTCTACCTCAAATGGCCCTGATATGCTGTCATGTAACAGCTGGCCTCAGCAGAGTTTAGAGTTGTTATACGGGGCCCTACGATGGACGGGAGACCTGTCCAGGGTGTACCCCTGCCTTTCACCCGTGAAGCTGGGATCAGCTCCAGCAGGCCCCTGTGACCCTGGGCTGGAAGAGGCGGGTATAGATGACGGGTGGATTGATGGATTTTAGCCCTACCCCACCGCCTCTTTGTTTTTCTTCTTCAAATGTCCCCGATGTGCTGTCATTCTAGCTCAGATAGCCTCAGGAAAATGTATTTAAGTGTGTTACGGAAGTATGACTTCTGATTCGTGATCCGTCGCACTCAGGAAGCAACATTTTAGTTTACAAGGTTTAAGTTGTTGACGTGGAATGGCTCGGTGACTGTCTAGGGTCAGCTCTGATTTGTCAGTTTGGATGAACCCAGCAGACCCCGGGACCTTGATTAGGATTAATTAGGCTGGTTGATTTGTCTTACAAACGTGTCTGTTCATATGGAAACAGTTTTAAACCGTTTTCTTTTTCTCACAAAATTTTAGCCGTTCACCACAAACCCTTTTTCCCTCTGACTGGTGATTCCACAGACACAAGATCTCAGAGAAGCTCACGCCACCAAACATGACTTCAGCAGAAGAAAAAATGTTCTGGTATATCTTCTAGAAGATACTCAGGTTTTTGGCACAAGTTAGTCTTCTATATCTGGTTTAGTTCAGGTTTTGTTGTGTTTAGCACCGTTCACTGCAATGCTTTTCAGCTGTGAAAGAACGCAACATCTGGTTGGTGACGTCACGCAGCGTTCTTGCTCCAGGAGGACATTACAGGTGTCCGTCATTTCCTGCTCTACCCGGCTGGTCTTCAGCAGGAGGGTCCCCCCTTTTGATCCAGGTCCTGATCCAGGTTTCTTCCCTCCTAAACGGGAGTTTTTACCTGCTGTTGTTTATGTAATAATTGATCGGGGTCGTGTTCTAGTCCCTGGAAAGATCCTGGAGACAACTTGTGTTGTAATAGACGCTATTTAAATAAAATTGAATTCAATTGAATTAAAGTATCTTAATGACATGTTGGGTCCCAATTTGAGGTGATGTGGTCTTGAGGACTGTGATTGTGCTGGAAGAAGAGATGAGATGGAGGAGAGAGATGGGAAGTCACCTCATTCCTGTGGAATTTCAGGAGGCCGGCTCGGTTCTTTTCCTTGGTCTCCTGCACGGAGCTGGATGCTTTCAGGAGGAAGTCCTGAGCCTCTGACAGCCTGGTGGAGAAGCGAGAAAGAATCTCTCTGACAGATGGAAGGCGGTCGTCTGTAACCATCAGCTTCTTCTCCAGCTGGCGAACGCGCCTGAGCACTGGCAAGAAAAACATCCAGAGTTCAGCATCTGAGTTTGACTGGAGTTGTTTTCATTCTGAAATGTTCCAACATGATTCCCTCAAAACCTATCAAGATATTCATGAATCCATGTACTGTTCATTCATTTAGTTCTCTGTTTAAGAACCAAATCTGAAAAACCAGAAAATCAAGAGATTTCTTAATTCTTCTTTTCTAGAACCAAATGTGAAAAAATTAGATAAGAAGAAAAATTCTGCTTGTTTATCTATTTTATATCCTAAATATATCCAAAACAGTGAACAGAAAGAAACAGTTGGTTTACTCCAAAAACATAACAAGAACAAAGTTCCTACTGAAATTTAAATGAAAAAAACAAAACAAACACGAAACATGGCAGAACTTGGAGCTGATTCATTTTGTAGGTCTTAAAAGAGAAATATTTCGTTATTTTATACTATTACTACTACAAGTATGAATCTCAGCGGTATCACCCACCATCCTCTCACTCATCTTCAGAAAAATAAAAGGTTAGCTTAATTTTAGACTCTATTCTGTTTAAGCTACTGTACTTTTGATGGCTTTGGAAAACATTTCTGTTTTTCTCGGTTTGTTGTGGCAGAACAAGGATGTCTGTCCTGGACATGGGCTTTACAAACATGGGCTTTCTGTGGGGGTCTGGATGGTTTCTGTTTGGCTGTAGGGGTGGGCCAGCGGTTCAGGAAAGAATGCCAGGAATTACAAATGATCCCAGCTGCAACAAATCAGTGATTAGTTCTCCCCAAATTATGCATCAGTGCTTTGGGATCAGCAGAGAAGGACCTGCAACAGATGGCAGGTTTTCGGTGGTGGGGGCCAAGGGTGGTTTCAAGGGACCTTGAGTGTTGGCATGTGACTTCCTTATACCAGGAAATATCCTCCAAAGAAAATTTCTGGGGACCCCTATGAGGTCCCAAGTCAAATACTTTAGGCTGGCCCTGAAAAACTGGTGGGAGTGGCAGAGTGTTGAGTCGGTGCCGATGGGTCTGTTTTAGGCAGGAGATGATGTTCAGAAAAAAAACTGGTTGGCTCTGATACAGTTCCCATCGCTGGACACCGACTTATGAAAACCGTCCTATACATCCATCCATTATCTATACCCGCTTAATCCGTTTCCGGGTCATGGGGGTCTGTCGGAGCCTATCCTGACGCATAGTAGGCGAAAGGCAGGGGTCCAACCTGGAGAGGTCGCCAGTCTGTCACAGGGCCACATAGAAAGACAGACAAATATGCGCACTCACATCTATGGGGAATTTAGTATGATCAAATAACCTACCCTGCATGTTTTTTGAACTGTGGGAGGATGCCGGAGTACCCGGAGGGAACCCACGGAAGCTCGGGGAGAACATGCAAACTCCACACAGAAAGACCCACCGGGAACCGGGAACCTTCTTGCTGTGAGGCAACAGCGCTGACCACTAAGCCACCGTGCTGCCTCTTCCTATACAGACTATTGAATATCTGTATGCTCTAAGAGGTTAAATGATAAACGCTAGTGCAGAACTTGTAAGTCTGCTTGTGGACCTGTGATAGGTGGATGTGGACTTGTGATAGGTGGATGTGGACTTGTGATAGTCGGATGTGGACTTGTGATAGCTGGATGTGGACCTCTGATAGGTGGATATGGACCTGTGATAGGTGATGTGGACTTGTGATACGTGGATGTGGTGTGTATGGACCTGTGATAGGTGGATATGGACCTGTGATAGGTGATGTGGACCTGTGATAGGTGGATATGGACCTGTGATAGGTGATGTGGACCTGTGATATGTGGATGTGGACCTGTGATAGTCTGTATAGGAAGGTTTTCATAAGTCGGGGTCCAGCCATGAGAACTGTAACAGAACCGATACAACAGAGACAACTTGTGTTGTAATAGACGCTATATAAATAAAATTGAATTGAATTGAATTGATATGGTGGATGTGGACTTGTGATAGGTGGATGTGGACCTGTGATAGGTGGATGTGGACCTGTGATAGGTGGATGTGGTGTGTATGGACCTGTGAAAAGTGGATTTGGTGGATGTGGACCTGTGATATGTGGATGTGGACCTGTGATATGTGGATGTGGACCTGTGATATGTGGATGTGGACCTGTGATAGGTGGATGTGGTGGATGTGGACCTGTGATATGTGGATGTGGACCTGTGATAGGTGGATGTGGACCTATGATATGTGGATGTGGACTTGTGATAGGTGGATGTGGTGGATGTGGACCTGTGATAGGTGAATATGGACCTGTGATAGGTGGATGTGGACCTGTGATAGGTGGATGTTGACCTGTGATAGGTGAATATGGACCTGTGATAGGTGAATATGGACCTGTGATAGGTGGATGTGGACCTGTGATAGGTGAATATGGACCTGTGATAGGTGGATGTGGACCTGTGATAGGTGGATGTGGACCTGTGATAGGTGAATATGGACCTGTGATAGGTGGATGTGGACCTGTGATAGGTGGATGTGGACCTGTGATAGGTGAATATGGACCTGTGATAGGTGGATGTGGACCTGTGATAGGTGGATGTGGACCTGTGATAGGTGGATGTGGACCTGTGATAGGTGGATGTGGACCTGTGATAGGTGATGTGGACCTGTGATAGGTGGATGTGGACCTGTGATATGTGGATGTGGGCCTGTGATAGGTGGATGTGGACCTGTGATATGTGGATGTGGACCTGTGATAGGTGGATGTGGACCTGTGATAGGTGGATGTGGACCTGTGATATGTGGATGTGGACCTGTGATAGGTTGATTAGGACCGCTGATAGGTGAATGTGGACTTGTGATAGGTGGATGTGGTGGATGTGGACCTGTGATAGGTGGATGTGGACCTGTGATATGTGGATGTGGACCTGTGATAGGTGGATGTGGACCTGTGATATGTGGATGTGGACCTGTGATAGGTGGATGTGGACCTGTGATATGTGGATGTGGACCTGTGATAGGTGGATGTGGACCTGTGATAGGTGAATATGGACCTGTGATAGGTGGATGTGGACCTGTGATATGTGGATGTGGACCTGTGATATGTGGATGTGGACCTGTGATATGTGGATGTGGACCTGTGATATGTGGATGTGGACCTGTGATAGGTGGATGTGGACCTGTGATAGGTGAATATGGACCTGTGATAGGTGATGTGGACCTGTGATATGTGGATGTGGACCTGTGATATGTGGATGTGGACCTGTGATAGGTGGATATGGACCTGTGATAGGTGGATATGGACCTGTGATAGGTGGATGTGGACCTGTGATAGGTGGATGTGGACCTGTGATATGTGGATGTGGACCGCTTATAGGTGGATGTGGACCTGTGATATGTGGATGTGGACCTGTGATAGGTGAATATGGACCTGTGATAGGTGGATGTGGACCTGTGATAGGTGAATATGGACCTGTGATAGGTGGATGTGGACCTGTGATATGTGGATGTGGACCTGTGATATGTGGATGTGGACCGCTTATAGGTGGATGTGGACCTGTGATATGTGGATGTGGACCTGTGATAGGTGGATGTGGACCTGTGATAGGTGAATATGGACCTGTGATAGGTGAATATGGACCTGTGATAGGTGGATGTGGACCTGTGATAGGTGAATATGGACCTGTGATAGGTGGATGTGGACCTGTGATAGGTGGATGTGGACCTGTGATAGGTGAATATGGACCTGTGATAGGTGGATGTGGACCTGTGATAGGTGGATGTGGACCTGTGATAGGTGAATATGGACCTGTGATAGGTGGATGTGGACCTGTGATAGGTGGATGTGGACCTGTGATAGGTGGATGTGGACCTGTGATAGGTGATGTGGACCTGTGATAGGTGGATGTGGACCTGTGATATGTGGATGTGGGCCTGTGATAGGTGGATGTGGACCTGTGATAGGTGAATATGGACCTGTGATAGGTGGATGTGGACCTGTGATAGGTGGATGTGGACCTGTGATATGTGGATGTGGACCTGTGATAGGTTGATTAGGACCGCTGATAGGTGAATGTGGACTTGTGATAGGTGGATGTGGTGGATGTGGACCTGTGATAGGTGGATGTGGACCTGTGATATGTGGATGTGGACCTGTGATAGGTGGATGTGGACCTGTGATATGTGGATGTGGACCTGTGATAGGTGGATGTGGACCTGTGATATGTGGATGTGGACCTGTGATAGGTGGATGTGGACCTGTGATAGGTGAATATGGACCTGTGATAGGTGGATGTGGACCTGTGATATGTGGATGTGGACCTGTGATATGTGGATGTGGACCTGTGATATGTGGATGTGGACCTGTGATATGTGGATGTGGACCTGTGATAGGTGGATGTGGACCTGTGATAGGTGAATATGGACCTGTGATAGGTGATGTGGACCTGTGATAGGTGGATGTGGACCTGTGATATGTGGATGTGGACCTGTGATATGTGGATGTGGACCGCTTATAGGTGGATGTGGACCTGTGATATGTGGATGTGGACCTGTGATAGGTGAATATGGACCTGTGATAGGTGGATGTGGACCTGTGATAGGTGAATATGGACCTATGATAGGTGGATGTGGACCTGTGATATGTGGATGTGGACCTGTGATATGTGGATGTGGACCTGTGATATGTGGATGTGGACCTGTGATATGTGGATGTGGACCGCTTATAGGTGGATGTGGACCTGTGATATGTGGATGTGGACCTGTGATAGGTTGATTAGGACCGCTGATAGGTGAATGTGGACTTGTGATAGGTGGATGTGGTGGATGTGGACCTGTGATATGTGGATGTGGACCTGTGAAAGGTGGATTTGGTGGATGTGGACCTGCGATAGGTGGATGTGGACCTGTGATAGGTGGATGTGGTGGATGTGGACCTGTGATAGGTGGATGTGGACCTGTGATATGTGGATGTGGACCTGTGATAGGTGGATGTGGACCTGTGATATGTGGATGTGGACCTGTGATAGGTGGATGTGGACCTGTGATATGTGGATGTGGACCTGTGATAGGTGGATGTGGACCTGTGATAGGTGAATATGGACCTGTGATAGGTGGATGTGGACCTGTGATATGTGGATGTGGACCTGTGATATGTGGATGTGGACCTGTGATATGTGGATGTGGACCTGTGATATGTGGATGTGGACCTGTGATAGGTGGATGTGGACCTGTGATAGGTGAATATGGACCTGTGATAGGTGATGTGGACCTGTGATAGGTGGATGTGGACCTGTGATATGTGGATGTGGACCTGTGATATGTGGATGTGGACCGCTTATAGGTGGATGTGGACCTGTGATATGTGGATGTGGACCTGTGATAGGTGAATATGGACCTGTGATAGGTGGATGTGGACCTGTGATAGGTGAATATGGACCTATGATAGGTGGATGTGGACCTGTGATATGTGGATGTGGACCTGTGATATGTGGATGTGGACCTGTGATATGTGGATGTGGACCTGTGATATGTGGATGTGGACCGCTTATAGGTGGATGTGGACCTGTGATATGTGGATGTGGACCTGTGATAGGTTGATTAGGACCGCTGATAGGTGAATGTGGACTTGTGATAGGTGGATGTGGTGGATGTGGACCTGTGATATGTGGATGTGGACCTGTGAAAGGTGGATTTGGTGGATGTGGACCTGCGATAGGTGGATGTGGACCTGTGATAGGTGGATGTGGACCTGTGATAGGTGGATGTGGACCTGTGATATGTGGATGTGGACCTGTGATAGGTGGATGTGGTGGATGTGGACCTGTGATAGGTGGATGTGGACCTGTGATATGTGGATGTGGACCTGTGATAGGTGGATGTGGTGGATGTGGACCTGTGATAGGTGAATATATCTGTTATATACAAGAGTTTGTTTGGTTTCTAGCTGCTCTCTTGTTTCTAATCCATGAACGGTCACTTCTATGCCACCGTTTGGCTGAGGTTTCAAGAAGAACACAGCTTATATCATTTACAACCAATCTGGACACATGAAGTTTATCTGCTCACAGTCATGAGCCTCGGTTGACTCATCGGTGGCGATGGGTTCCCGTGGCGACAGGTCTAGCCTCCTCACCCAGTTGACCATTTCCTGGGCTACTTGAGTGTTCTGGCGGATCACCTCTGGATCCACATCCTCTTGAACGCTGTACTGCTCCCAGTCATGGATCATCTCTGTGCACACAAACAGGAGAACACAAAGGCTGCATCTGAACAAACAGTGATCAGTTTGGATTTGTTCGGTTAACGTCTAGTAAGGGAGAGCAGACTATCACCCTCTATTTACTGTCTTGCTCCAAGTGTGACTGAGTCTCCATTGACTTGCATGTTATAATGTAAATGTTGCTCAGTTGACCTGCAGGCAACTGCGACAATGTCACCAGAACCTGGATTAGCCATGGTTAGATGGTGTTGTTCCTATCAACGTAACATGCAAGAAACACCAGCTGCTTGAAGGTAACTCAAATGCCATATTTCCACATTGACTGACAGACTTGATTGGCAGGATGCTCTCTTGATGATGGAATCTGCTCTTCTGCTCTGGAACTCTGGTCTTAAAGGAACTTGCTCCAGCACCAGCTGGAAGTTGGTGGAGGATGATAAATGATGCCGCCTCCAGTTAGTCACCTTTATCAGTGCAGGAAATCCACCGGACATACTAGTGAGCCACATGTGGAAGCAGCTGTTCGGTACCTTCAATGCGAACGTTGAGATCAGTGAGATTTGTGCTCAGCTGCTCAGCCAAGGTGAAGGTCTCCAGAGAGTTGGTATCCAGTTTGTTCCCAAGCATCTCCACCAAGCTCTCCTGAGAAACCACAACAAAGATCAGTGACAGCAGCTCCAAGTGCTCCTCAGGCCATATCAAGTAGAGAGAAATAGTATTTTTAAATGCAGTTCAGTATCTATCGATGTAAATGTAAGTCTCTGTATTGATTGTTCTTGTTGTTATTGATCAGCTTGAGCTTTGAGGAGTCGAGTTTAAAAAACTGGAGCATGTCTGGTCCACTTGTGCACAAGTCACGTGACATGCACGTTTGTTTTTCCCCTTTTTGTCCAGCATTAATAGTTCACACGTGGTTGCAGATGATAGCTAGGACAGAAATACAAGATTCATATCTAAAGGGAAAACAAAGGTCAGAAGAAATAAATGAAATCTTCCACGGACTCGGACTGACCGATTCTCTGAGGTCTCTGATGTCCATCATCATGTCTGCGGCCTCCTCCAGATCCTCGGTCTGGTCCTTCATCACAGACGACTTGTTTCTCCAGCTCTGGAACCGCGTCTGCAAGCAAACCACATTCCTCATTTTAGCTTCTTTATTCCAACACATTCCAGTGGGTAATCGACATGGATGTTAAATGCTGGGAATTTTCAAAGGTCGTAACTTTCAATGGGAATTATTGGGAACAAACTGCAAAAGTACAGTTTAGTGGACAATAGGGAATATGAACAACTCTTCGAAATACCCATACATGCTTCTTTTCGTCAGTAATGGCGTGGTAAATGTGGGTGTACCTGGAGTTTATGAGCAGTGTAGTTATAGTACTTGAGCCTGTCGTTAGCAGCAGCACCAGTGGAGATGTTCAGGACTCCAACTCTGAGCTGGTCCAGTGTCTTATTGGACAACTTTAAGTCACCAATCAGCTGCCATATGCAGTCGTCACAACCTGGAACCACACAACATCAACTTTGACTGCAGAAGCATGACTGTACGTCTGCTGAGGAATGGACTCTTCTCTCCACTTACTGATGTTGCACAGGTTGACGCTCGCGTCCTCTGCCAGACACTCCCCAGTGTGCACATCGCAGTAGCCACTCTCACAGTCACACTCTACAAAAAACACAATGTCAGCATAGAAACACACATATCTCTGCACATCAGTTTAACTTTAGGGGGGTGGGGGGTGTCAGCGCAGTTATAAAAACTCTATCAGGAGCCACAGATGCTGGTTTGGCCAGGGGCCTGAACATCTGTTTCTCTCCTGTAGGACTGATGCTTTAGCAGCTGTGTGTAGATTTGGTTTGCATGGTGATGTCATCCAGTATCTGCAGACAAAGGGGTCCCAGCAGATGATTCACCCACATCCTGAGCACTAGTGCAGCAGTGGGCGTGGAAACGTCTGCGTTCCCTGCAGCCTCTTCCTCTGGGAAGCTCCACTGACCGTTTCAGCAACTGCTCCTTATGTTACAAGGGCAAGAGAACATTCAACACGGTGGAATATGCAGGTATGACTTACTCTGGCAGCCAGCAGGGCTGTAATCCCAGTGTCCTGGGAGGCAGCGCTCACAGTAACGACCTCCGGCACCCGGGCGGCATGGACAGCTGTGGGTGAGGGGATGGCAAGTGGAGCGAAGGGAAGCTGGCTTACATTCACACCTCCGACAGCCCTGACAGCTGGAGAAGCCGGAGTAACCCTCCTGGATGAGGCAAACAAAGAACACTTTTAGATTTCCTAATGCTGTCGAAGGATAAATAAATAAAACTAGATCATAAAAATGTGAAGAAATAATCACCAGCTGCATTTTGCATTGCAGTTCCAGTAAAATGTCAATAAAACTGCAAAATGTGCCCCTCATCTTAGACATTTGAGTTTCATGACGAAGCAGCAGTTATAATGGTTTACTTCACCTCACACTGGTCACAGAATCGACCCGTCACTCCCGGCCTGCAGTGGCACACTCCGGTCCTGTCGTCACATGAAGACGTGCCACATTTGTTGCACTGGCACTCTGTGACAGACACGGGACACATGCACGCATGAGGACATTGAAGGGGGGTCACAATATGGTGCAAGCGTGCAGGAAAGGTTTATTTTTGGATATACAAGGCCGTTTGATAATCCTTGATCTGGACTTGTGGCCTTGGCTTGTTTTTCCACGAAGCAGCTTTGAGGAGAAGAACAGATGATTAGAAAAAACAACAACAACTAAACACTTAATTATGAACATCAACCACAATACTGACTGAAAATTGACGTGACATACAGTCATCTGCAAATGTTTGAACACAGTCTTTGAATCGTTGTTATTAGGTACTAAGTATATACGATTCAGCAGATCCCCATGACCCTAAATGGGAATAAGTGAGTATAAACAATGGACGGACGGCTGGATGGATCCAGGACGCCTATGAAAGCCACACAATTACATTATAACATTTTACAATTGGAGACGTGTGTCCAAACAGCCCTAAAAAAAGAAAATTAAGCACATATGACATCAGTAGAAAAGAAACTTGACACAAGTCACTTAAACCAGCTAGTGTGACCTTAGGCTTAGACCATTGCTGATATCTTCCCCTTGTGGCATTGTGTTGTGCATCAGACCAGAGGTTGAGTTAGCCCAATACTAAGATCCATTATGATTTGAGGACCTTTATAATGTCTTTAGACAAAAAAAACGAAGAAATAGAAGAAAGGGTGCTAACGTTTGCACTAATGAAATACCGTAGTCATCTTTGTTTTACTTCCTTGACTAGGAGGAAAAGCCAGACGGCTGTCAGTGGGTGTGTGGTGGGACTGCATCCAGCCAGAGTAGCTGAGTCAGTGAACTGAGTCAGTGAGCACTCGGTAAACTGAGTCAGTGAACTGAGTCGGTGAACTGAGTCAGTGAACTGAGTCAGTGAACTGAGTCAGTGAACTGAGTCAGTGAGCACTCGGTGAACTGAGTCAGTGAACTGAGTCAGTGAACTGAGTCAGTGAGCACTCGGTGAACTGAGTCAGTGAACTGAGTCGGTGAACTGAGTCAGTGAACTGAGTCAGTGAACTGAGTCAGTGAACACTCGGTGAACTGAGTCAGTGAACTGAGTCAGTGAACTGAGTCAGTGAACTGAGTCAGTGAACTGAGTCAGTGAACACTCGGTGAACTGAGTCGGTGAACTGAGTCAGTGAACTGAGTCAGTGAACTGAGTCAGTGAACACTCGGTGAACTGAGTCAGTGAACTGAGTCAGTGAACTGAGTCAGTGAACACTCGGTGAACTGAGTCAGTGAACTGAGTCAGTGAACTGAGTCAGTGAACTGAGTCAGTGAACACTCGGTGAACTGAGTCGGTGAACTGAGTCAGTGAACTGAGTCAGTGAACTGAGTCAGTGAGCACTCGGTGAACTGAGTCAGTGAACTGAGTCAGTGAGCACTCAGTGAACTGAGTCAGTGAGCACTCGGTGAACTGAGTCAGTGAACTGAGTCAGTGAGCACTCGGTGAACTGAGTCAGTGAACTGAGTCAGTGAACTGAGTCAGTGAACTGAGTCAGTGAGCACTCGGTGAACTGAGTCAGTGAACTGAGTCAGTGAACTGAGTCAGTGAGCTGAGTCAGTGAACACTCGGTGAACTGAGTCAGTGAACTGAGTCAGTGAGCTGAGTCAGTGAACACTCGGTGAACTGAGTCAGTGAGCACTCGGTGAACTGAGTCAGTGAGCACTCGGCAAACTTCACCATCCTCCTGCTTTAGTTGTACAGCCAGCGGTGGCCGGCTCTTAGACAATGATTTAGGTTCCCATGTCTCTCTAATGGAGGACATGGCTATGACAGTTGACTTGTTGCGCCCACCTCTGCAGTTCTTGGCGGTGACGGCGTCGCCGTAAAAACCGGGGGCACACCTCTCACAGTTGGCGCCGGCCGTGTTTCCCCAGCAGTGCTGGCAGTGGCCCGTCACGTTGTGGCACTCGTTGAAGATCAGGTTGGGGTCGGTGTTGCCGTTGCACTCACACCTTTTACAGGAATTACCAGCCGCCATCGGGTTGCCATAGTAACCGGGGGCACACCTGGAAGGGGAGGATTGCAGGTTGATTCATCAGTGCCTGATGCAATGAGGGATTTATGATTAGTTATTGTAAGTATATTTGTGTGAACACTGGGTTTGAGCTGGCGTGCTGACACAGAGTCACGGCTGGGAAACGGCTGGGAAACGGCTGAAAAACGGCTGAAAAACGGCTGAAAAACGTTTCAGATGTTTCATGAGAAGCTTTCTAGGAAGCTGGACGTTTTGGAAACAACCACATTTGGAAAGTGGAAGCGGAATTCAGAAAGAAATAGAAAAATTAATAGCAAATTGGTAAAAATTGATCATGTTTATAGAATTTCTATGAAAATGTTCTTTTGGCATGCGCAGACACGTAAACCCAAAGGCTGTGCTTCTGGTAAGAAGCTTCATCTGATCGACCTGGGAAGGTTCTTCTCATTCTTCGGTCCGACACGCGTGTCTCTTGTTGAATCACTGCTACAATCTCATGCAGAGATATAAATTTAGCTGAAAAGTTGGAATATTCTGGAATGGTTAAAATTAATGTCAAATTATGCTTTACAAATGAGCAGAAATAGGCTCAATAAAACCATCCAGCGGTGTAAGAACATAAGTCTTGTAATTTCACAGTGGTGCTTGCACTGTAGTTCCTAACTCTGACTGCTGTAACTGATGTCATGCTGAAAAAAGCACCATTCCCACACGAGGCTTTAAAATTCCTGGAATTGTTCAACTTCCTCATGGGTTTTCTGAGTCGGTACTGACCTCTCACAGTTATGGCCGGCGTATCCTTCTTGGCACTTGCAGCGCAGAGTTGCACCTGCTCTATCGCAGTGCAAGGCAAAGCTGGCCAATCAGGAAAAGAATTTCAGTTGTCATGCAGCGCTGGGCAACACTGAACAAACACCCGGCTCACATAAATGAGACAGCAGCTTACTTATTGGAGGGAGTGGCGAGGGGGCAGGCGCAGGGCTGGCAGATGTGACGCCCATCCTGACCTCGATTCAAAACGTAGCCGTCTTCACACATTTCACAGAAATCACCTGCACTGTGCTCCCTGCAGTTCTGGATGGGGGACAATGAAAATGTGTGGCGCCTTTTATTTACTTGCAAACATTAGTGAAAATCACGTGGCAAACTTACGATGCAAATGCCCGTGATGTCTTGACAAGAGTCAGCATGGCCCTTGCAGTTGCATGGAAGGCAGACGCCCTGCTCGCTGAGGAAAGTTCCCTTTGTGCACACCTGGACAGAATGGACACGGCAAAGATGGGACAGTTGAACAGACGTTAGTTCACATTTAAAAAGCAATATAAGGTCTCTCAAGTATATAAGGCCATTGCAGCCGTGCATGGTTTGTGGTCCACCTTTAAAAACAGAGGATGAGCTGGTATGCTGAGCTCGTGCACAGTGCACGGTAACGTTCCAGTTACTTTAGGGACACAGAAAGCAACTTTTGGCTTTTCCCTTTACGGGGTCGCCACAGCGGACCGTCGTGTTCTGCATTGATTCGCCCAGGTTTTACGTCAGCCGCTCGTCCTGACACAGCGCACTCAGCCAACATGCAGCATAGAAGCCGTGAAGGAAACGATGTGTTTTCCCCCGTTTATGAAGACGTGAGTGTGAAAGAAGGCAAGTTCATTTGGGAGGCACATTTCACATACAAGGCTGTTCAAAGGGCTTTACACCGAACGTACGGCAAGACGGAAAAGAAACATTTAAACCAGAATAAAAAACTAAACTAGAACTGGACAGATAAAATGTTCCAGTGCAACAAGGTGGGATTTAACATGCGTTTCAGCACTGCAGAAGAGTCCATCTACAAATAAACCTAATATTCCTAAATCTATTCACAATTCTTATTTTAGGCAAAATATCTCTGCCAGCGAGGTAAGAAAGACTTTCTTCCCTAAAACATTCTTCTAATTTTCCAGAAACAAGGTGTCTTGAATTTCTTAGAAATGAGTTGTTACCAAGGTAAAGCCGACCCTGATGACCCAGGAGCTCTGGCTGCTTCGCAACGAGCCCGAAGGAACCCAAAACCATGCAGAAAGAAGATCTTCTCACAACTCTGTCTTTGCACGGACAGACGAGAAGGATAAAGATTTTCAGCGCTTCCATGGGTTGTAATGACAACAACCAACTAACGGCCAAGATCGGCCACACAGAGATCCCACTGAAATGCTCAGTGGTTTTAACTGGGAGCTCCAGGGCCGGGATAAACTTGTGACAGCAGCACGATCAGGTCATGAACACATTTATAAGCAGGATGCAAGCTGGACCGTTTTCTTATGACAGGACTGTTGGAATTGTTGGAACTGGTGGAATCTTCCAGGCTTTTGCAGTTTGTTAGCCCCGTTACTTTTTCATGAATATTCGGACTGTTCCTCATCCTGAAAGAAACCATTCTTTGAGAAGATGTGGTATGATCTGGTCGACTTTTGTCCATACAGCGTAAGATCGTCTACAGCATCTGAGAACACCCATTTCAACCCTGCATCCTGTCTAAGGTCTGCACACTAGGCTTTTTCAGGATGATGTGAGGCAAGAATTCAGAGCCCTGTCTGTCTCACAAACACACAGACGCATCCTGTAAACATCTCCAGACCTTTAAGCAGCACACAGTCTGGGAAACAATAGCAACTTGTTAGCAGCAGCCTTTGGAAGTCCATGGATTGACCTTCTCGCAACGCCCAGCAGACGGAACATTCCCCAGAAATCCTGTTGTCTGTGCCCTCTTGTGAGTCACACTTTGATTTATTCACAGACAGCTGTGAGACAAAGACGTGCTTGTGTCCAGTTGATGTGAAACTTTCCACGAGCATCGGCTCTGATCCTTCCAGAAGGCATGTTTCCAGTGGGTTTCCCTGATCTCAGCTGTGACAGCAGAGACATCTATCATCTCCAAACAAACATTCAGTGGGCCAAGCTTCATGTAAAGGATGGTTTGATACATGGCAGTTCAGTCAGCTGTGAGTCAAAGAGTCACAACTATACGGGAAAAGCTGCCGTTCACCATTTGTAAAACCATTTGAAGGATTTTGAAATGTTCAGAACAGATGTGTGGTAGGTCGGTAATGAGCAGGGCTGCACACAGCCGGTCCTCGAGGGCCGGTGTCCTGCATGTTTGAGATGTTTCCCAGCTTCAGCACACCCTGGTAGACATGGCTGTCATTAACCGACTTGTTCACACCTTGATGACGACAATTATTAGAATCAGATGTGCTTTTAAACTCCACTCCTCTCATCCACAGCATCCATTACGTTTACATACAAATGGCAAATTTGGCGACTTCATTGTTTACATTCAACACGGTGTCCCAACTTATTTGGAAGTGAGCTCATATAAAACATGATTGAGATGAAAGACAAAGTCTGGGGCTGCTGAGGATGGCTGAGCTTTTAGATGAAGAGTGCTTTTGTAGACTGCTTTTCCTCGGACTCCACAGCAACATGAAGCAAGTGAGAGGAAACCAGCTGGGACATCGCTCCGACCTGCGATGCTAAAATGAATTTGCATTCCTTGAATCAAACATCCTCGTTTCAAGAGTCTCTACTGAAATGACACGTGAAATGAGTGATGTCAGAGCTGAAACGAAGACCAGCCAGGCTCTGCTGGACCTGCATCTACTCGGCTGTAAATCAGGAATGAAGTCTGTGTACATCAGAAACACCTACAACTGCTTCCCTGTTCTTCTTTTGTAAACTTTAATTTTATTCACCGGTCTCTCAGTGACCACAAAGTGTCCAGTGAACAAAGCAGCCCCAAACCATGACACTTCCTTGCTATGATTCCCGCCGAACCGGAGGCCCTTTTGTTCCTTTAAACAACGTAAAAAGTTGTGTTTTCATTGGGAGTAGGAGGTTTTCTAGTGTTGGACACACGAACAAAAGATTTTAGCAAGTTAAAATGATTTTACTCCACTTTTGGTTTGTCCCCTTCTCTCCGGATTTCGTGCTTTTGGTCCACAGGATACGTCCCACTAGCAACAATAGGAGCGGCTTGGATTTCCTTCATTTGTTCAGTTTTCCCAGTTGTGGATAAACAAACATTGAGGGTTTTTTTTAGAAATGAAGTCATAACGCTGTTAATAATAGAGATGTGAGAGGAGCAGACATCAGTAATAAGACTTTGCTTATATTTTTGTCTACAGACGTCCTGGGATGCAAGAAACCTTGGATTTACTGTGTGTTGGATCAATATAAACATAAGCGAGGGGAAGTCATGGAGCTTGAATGATTGCTTGGTTCTCTAGTTGGATTACTTTTACAGTGAAGCTTTAACGTTTGCAATGATTCATTCAGCACAATAACACAGAAAATGCAGCTCGCTTGCACAAACAGGATATTGACGTAAAGATAAAAGAACACGATTAGTCAAACTTCAATCTTTTTTTTATTGATTCGGTATAAAAGGAGATTTAATCTTCTACTGAATCACAATAATAGACAAACACAATGTGGTTAAGCTGATGGCACACCAATTATTATAATTTATCTTGTCTTAACACATCCTTTAAACACCGATGGAGGTAAAGGACGGAGATAATAGCTGATTGAACCTCAAACATGTTCTTTCAGTTGCTCTACGAGAGCTCAGAAATGAACAGGAACTTCTGATCCATTCTCATCTTTCCAGAACTTCTTCAGCTCAGACGCATCTGGAGGATGTCTGGAGAGAACGGATCGCTTATGGTCCTTCAGCATCATCTCTGCAGGCTTCGGGTCTGGGACCTCGACAACTCCAGAAGGCGACTTTTCTTTTTCCAAAATCATTCCGTGGTGGATTTGCTTCCATGTTTAGGATCGTCGTGCTCTGCATCCCACAGCTTCCACTAAGCTTCGGCTGATGGAAAGACCCCTTCATATTACCCTCTGGGATATTGAGGTACATTTTTGGATTTCTTTTCTCCTCAGTGATGGTAAGTGGTCCAGGTCCTGCGGCAGCAAGTTTAAACCATGATGCTCCCTCCACCATGCTTTGTCACTGGAATGATGTGTTGATGTCGATAAGATGTGTGGTGTGGCCTTTAGTTGTTCCTCGCAGGCTCTTCGTTACCTCGCTCAGGATTCTCTGTTGTGTCTTCGAGTCATTTTGGCTGGACGTCAGCTCCTAGAAGGGAGAAGCCACAGGGCTGAGCGTCTCCATTTCGAGATGATTGCGTGACATGGACTGAGCACTTTGAGATGACTTTGTGCTGCTGTCCCGGTCGATGCACATCAACTGCTCCTGATCGTTTGTCGTCAGAGGTCCCCTTGTTGTGAGACATGGATCCCATCAGCAGATGCTTCTTATGAACAGCAACCTTCACGTGGGTCTTTTATAAATGAAAGCAGCCCCGAACTACAGCTGTTTTTATTTTATTTTACTGTGTGTGTGGATCACTGACTCCAACTGTCTTTTGTTGATGTCTTTACAAGTCTGTGGGTTCACTCCAGCACAGTGAAGGTTGACGGGATGTGTTCAAAGAAGACACAAGAATTTATGTGTCTTATTTATATTGTGTCTTTTAATGAAGATCAGATTAAATTAATGTGAAAACAGGTCAAAACAGGTTGTGTTTAACCCTTGAAACCAGGTTTCAAGGGTTAAACACAATGTTTAGTTAAAACAAGTGTAATGTTTCTATCATTTAAATCTATATTTTATAATGATTAGAAATAATTCTGTGATTATAGTCCTGGCCCGGACTAATAAGACAGAGGACAGAGGAAGGGTTTAACAAATCTTATCCTATAACAGTCAGTCCGAGAGTTGGAATCAGATTTTTCCATCATGATGATGCTCAGAAATGGAAATGAAGACAACTGACATGTAGAGTCCTCCAGCTGTGAGGACACTCTGTAATGTGAACTATTTCAGTGATGCTCCCACTACAGAGCAGAACAAAGCCCACATTCAGCAGGATATTTAGCCCCTCTGTTCTTCAACTGAAGCTGCTTTCTCCAGTGTTTCTGTCACAGTCCGCTTCGGCATCTCAGTACTGATGGGTGAGATTTCTGTGAGTCGGCTGTAGGTTATAGGACGAATCGCGAGGTTGCATCTCGGAGATCCAGAGCTGCTTTGAAGCTGGTTTGTAAATACAACCTGAATGTGATGCAAATCTCATAACCGGCATTTTTATTCAGAAACCATAACAAATGTTGAAAGGGAAACATTTCACCATTCCAAGAAAATTACTCAATTTGTTCATTTTGGATTTGATGGCAGGAAAACATCCCACAAAAAGCTGGAAAATGGGTGACAAAAGGAGTAGTAAGTGGTACTAAAAGGAAACCGAGGGAGGAACATCTACATCCAGTCAGGTTTATTACATCAGGCACAGTGACGTGAGTGGGCAGAAAGGAGCCTGTCAGAAAATCCGCACTGGACACCGGTGAACTTTGGGTCCTCAGGCAGGACCCAGGCACTAAACCAGACGGGATTCTGTAGTGGAAAACACTGCTTGGACTCAAACACAGTGTTTCTCAGCGCCGTCTTCGAGAGCCACTACCCTGCGTGTTTTTGATGTTTCCTGCTTTAACTCCCCAGATTCAAATGTACGGATCGTGACCACACCGGGGCAAACCTGGTGACCAGCTGATGGCGACTGGTTCATTTGAATCAGGTGTGTTTAAGCTGAGAAACATCTCAAACATCCGCATGTTTGACAGCCGCCTGTGAACACCGGAATTGAGAAACACTAATCTAAGCTGGCGACCTCCATCGTGCACAGATGAAGCCATATGTGAACATGATCCAAATACAATGTTCTTCTCTCGGCCAGAGGTCATGTAACGTGGACTGAGAAAAGGTGTAAAATTGTGCTGTGGTCAGATAAGTCAAGATTTAAAATGAATTTTGGAAACCATGCAAGCTGCATCGTTAGACTAAAGAAGGGAAGAACCATCTCGCTCGCTATCATGCTCAGTTACAAATCCTGCATCTCCACTGGTATGGAGGTGCATTGGTGCATATGAACGGAGCGGAACCATCAGGGCTGAAAGACCCATTCAGGTTTTACAGAGACATCTGCTCCCATACAGGCATCTCTAGGAAGACCTTGCACATTTCAACAGGACAAGGCTGAACCACATACTGGATCCGTGGCAGCTGCTGAACCTGTCTGCCTGCAGTCCAGTGTCCTGACCAGCCGAAGACATTTGGAGCATCGTGAAAGGAAAAGTACGGCACAGAAGATCCGGGACTGTTGAGCAGCTTCAGTCCCACATCACACAAGAGTAGGACAACATTCCCCTCCCAAAGCTCCAACTCCTCAGTTCCCAGAGGGACTTAGACGGTTTTTAAAGGTACATTTCTTCAGTTTAATCATTTGAGGTTTTTTGATGTTCTACTGTGAATAAAATATGGGTTTATGTGATTGCTAATCAGAGTTTCATTTGTGTATTTTACAGTGTAGAAGCTGTTTCCGGGGTTGGCGTTATAGTTTCTGTAAAAGTCGGGAGCCTTTTACCAGATGAATCTGTAAAACATTGTGTAATGAAGATAACTTTTTCTGTAGTAGTTCCTACAGCCAAAATGTGTAGAACTCGTCTGCATCTGGTCAGCTTGTGGAGTTTTCCCACGAAGGGGAGTTAATGTGGATTAAATATTAAAATTCAAGGGTGAGTCTCATTTCCGTCTTGCCTCAAGATTTGAGTTTGCTGCTGGCTTCTAATTACGTTGAAGAGGGTCTCAGAAACCGGATTTGGTCATGTTGACTCCACTGAATGTCTCCAGGAAAGAGCAGATCCCAGGTCATGAGAATCTCATCCTGCCTCTATGAGATAGTCCGGAAACTGGGGCCAAGGTTCCTCTCCAGGGAGCTTCAGGTCAAAAAACCAAGAAAACAAAAACATACTGAAAATAAATGAGAAAGACGTCCCTAAAAGAATCTGCAGTAACAACCCAGAGCTCATCAGTGAGCTGAAAACGAACAGTATGGACCTGCATCATCTAACGTCTAGTACAGGAGGCCAAGAGCTGAGATGTGGACAAATACTTCAAAGTTTACAAGAAAAGTAAGCAGTAAGGCTGAAGCATGTCAAGTGGTCTTCACGGAGCGTTAGTCTTGATTTATCAGCCCTGCAGTTGGGCCAATGCTTTAAAGGCTGTTCATGAAAGCTGCAGCGACGCGATGCTGGTTTGGAGAGGCTTTGATGATCTGCTGTACCAGCTGAGGAGGACGCCGGTACCAAGCTCTTACGTTGTTCTTTAAATGAAAGGCGCGTGTCCCCAAGTCAATTATTTGTTCAAGGTTTGTGGGATTTTCAAAGAGTAATAAATCCTGCTAAGTTGAACGTGTGTTCGATTAGTCTTTCGACCTTTTACCAGGTCGGACGACTGATTTGGACCTCTGCTCCGGGCCGCTCCGGGCTGCTCCGGAGCATTCAGGACTGCTCTGGGCCGCTCCGGGCCGCTCCGGGCCGCTCCGGAGCATTCAGGGCTGCTCCGGGCCGCTCCGGGCCGCTCCGGAGCATTCAGGGCTGCTCTGGGCCGCTCCGGAGCATTCAGGACTGCTCTGGGCTGCTCCGGGCTGCTCCGGGCTGGTAAGGTATTCCAGTAAACTACACTGCAACTCTAAATCAGAATAAGTTAGAGGGATATAGAAAAGAAACACACAGCAGGAATGATTGCTTTGATTGCCAAAACTTGTCTCTGTGATTTGGAACAAAAGTGTGACATAAAAAAATGTTTAAATAAATAAAACAACATTTTATGACTTTGTGCTTCTCACAGAGAGAAAAATAAACTTTTTTTGGCGATGACCACACGTGGGACCAGAATATAATCGAGACTTCTGTTTTCTTTATTTTACGACTTCTTTGGGCAAATCTAAACTTCATAACATTTAGTTTATATTTAAGAAAATTAACACTTTAGAGATCAAAAATAGTTGATTAACAAGTCACAGTTTTCTCCACATCCACAGTTGGGTGTCGCTTGTTGAACCGAAATTAACAGGACAGGAACTGTCCACCTGGACGGACCGCCAGTCTGGACAGGAACTGTCCGCCCTGGACAGACCGCCAGTCTGGACGGACCGCCAGTCTGGACAGGAACTGTCCGCCCTGGACAGACCGCCAGTCTGGACAGGAACTGTCCGCCCTGGACAGACCGCCAGTCTGGACTGGAACTGTCCGCCCTGGCCAGACCACCAGTCTGGACAGGAACTGTCCACCTGGACGGACCCCCAGTCTGGACGGACCGCCAGTCTGGACAGGAACTGTCCGCCCTGGACAGACCGCCAGTCTGGACTGGAACTGTCCACCTGGCTGGACCGCCAGTCTGGACTGGAACTGAATTTAGTGCCAGCTCTGTGACGTTTTTATCCCTGCTTCATCTTCCTCTCTTGCTGATGGAGGATGATGTCCTTGAGTGTCTGATAACCATCCACATCCTCTGCAGTTGAGAGGATGTGGATGGTTATCAGCCTCTCAGTCTGAGCTCGGAGGCGGCGATGAAGAAGAAACAGCTTTGATAAAGCAGTTAAAAGGACGGCTCAGTTTTAGGTTGATACTGAGTGAGAGAGTTGTTGGTGTTACCACCTCCGCATGCTGCTGTGCTTTCATGTTCATATTTAAGGGCCATAAAATGAATCAACGCGTTTTAGTTAAACAATGTAAAAACAAATGACAAACAACAGTTATGGCACCATTTCTTCTGTGGTGTGTCGGTACTTTGGTACTGACCCAATTACCTACAGAAATGACCAGCACTTGGTACCCATCTGTAGTCAGGACTGCAGGCCAGTCTAGTACCCCAGGCCAGTCTAGAACCCCAGGCCAGTCTAGAACCCCAGGCCAGTCTAGTACCCCAGGCCAGTCTAGTACCCCAGGCCAGTGTAGTACCCCAGACCAGTCTAGTACCCCAGGCCAGTGTCGTACCCCAGGCCAGTCTAGAACCCCAGGTCAGTCTAGTACCCCAGGCCAGTCTAGAACCCCAGGCCAGTCTAGAACCCCAGGTCAGTCTAGTACCCCAGGCCAGTCTAGAACCCCAGGCCAGTCTAGTACCCCAGGCCAGTCTAGAACCCCAGGCCAGTCTAGTACCCCAGGCCAGACTAGAACCCCATGTCAGTCTAGAACCCCAGGCCAGTCTAGTACCCCAGGCCAATCTAGAATCCCAGGCCAGTGTAGTACCCCAGGCCAGTCTAGTACCCCAGGCCAATCTAGAATCCCAGGCCAGTGTAGTACCCCAGGCCAGTCTAGAACCCCAGGCCAGTCTAGTACCCCAGGCCAGACTAGAACCCCATGTCAGTCTAGAACCCCAGGCCAGTCTAGTACCCCAGGCCAGACTAGAACCCCATGTCAGTCTAGAACCCCAGGCCAGTCTAGAACCCCAGGTCAGTCTAGATCCCCAGGCCAGTCTAGAACCCCAGGCCAGTCTAGAATCCCAGGCCAGTGTAGTACCCCAGACCATTCTAGAACCCCAGGCCAGTCTAGAACCCCAGGCCAGTCTAGTACCCCAGGCCAGACTAGAACCCCATGTCAGTCTAGAACCCCAGGCCAGTCTAGAACCCCAGGTCAGTCTAGATCCCCAGGCCAGTCTAGTACCCCAGGCCAGTCTAGAATCCCAGGCCAGTCTAGTACCCCAGGCCATACTAGAACCCCAGGCCAGTCTAGTACCCCTGCCTTCATCCTCCTCTGTGTTTTGTTTTTTCCATTTCGTCCCACCTGTCTGGCTGTAATACACACTTCCAGAGCATGGCGGTCCATCCCAGATGCCTCAGAGCCCAGAGATGCAGATGCATCCTCTGGAGAAGGTTAACACGAGGCTTCTGTTTCCATACAAAAGCTTCGAGTGGCTTCTGTATTGTAGTGCTTGAAAAACGTGTTCATCACAATCGCATTCCCAAACATTTAAATCAGCTGTTGATGGATGATCGTTCTTGGGGCAGTGGCGTGTGAGGGATCAGAGATCACTGGGACCAGCCTAGGATCGCCTTGATTCACTGAAATTCCTTCAGATTCATCACACCTTGTAATGATAAGCTGCACTATAGAAGGAGAAATATGCAAATCCTATCCTGTCTTTCTTTCTTTATATATATTTTAATGATTTTCTCACAGTTTAGTGACAAAGTCTAGATCCTCAAAAGCTCCGCCTTTCATGGATACTGCCTTTATATCAAATCAGGATTAGATTCAGCCGTTGAAACCACTTACTTGGAATAACAGAATGATTTTTTTCACCATTTCACCAACATTAAATTGCTTTATTATCAACTTTTTGGAACGAGATTTTTCAAAGATGAGCTGTCTTGGGTTCATGCTGTCTGTAAAGATGCAGACGTCAAACCAAATGTAAGAATCACTGCCTTTTCTTGTTTTGCGTTTACACTTTCTGTATCTTCCCAGTGTTTTCTGATTTAAGGTTGTAAGTCAGTGGAGGTGGAACTAGTTTCCCTTCGGGGCCAATAAAGCTCTTTTTTTTAAGCCTGACCAGCGTGAAAGCAGATTTTAAAGTAGTGCTCTTACTCGTCATTGCTTCTCTGCCTGGACTGCTGCTCAAAGATGGGCAGCTGGTTTCCATTAGAGAACTGCAGGGAGGGGCGGCGGGGACATGACAGCAGTGGAGACAGTAACGCAGAGTTTATCTGAGCTTCAGCCTCGGAGCAGCCCAACACAAACACACCGCCGTTGTGAGGTTACACAGTCACACGCAGTCCTTCACAGTCCAACTCATGGTCATCAGCCACGGTTTACTCAGCACATGTACAGCTGGGACAGAAAGTCAGAGCCCAGGCCCAGTAAGGAAGCACGGACGCCACGCCAGCCAAGAAGAGGAAGAACCAGGTCTCTTACCTTGAACAGCGTGAGCTGCTGTTCTCCCAACCTGGAGGCAGAAGCTGGACCGGCGAGTCCTGAGAGGATGCACAGAAGGCCGAGGCAGGACAGGGATTTAGCAGCCATATTTGTGTTTGCCCCGCGATCGCCCCTCCGTCTCTGTTGGCGTCCTGTAGGCAGCTCCTCTTACTCTGCTTTACCCTTCAGCTGTACTTTCCCTCTGCTCCAGACGTCCAGCGCTGCCCCTCGTCCCGGCTCAAGCTCAGTCCCGCTACACTAAGTTACATGGACTTCCTCCCTTTCTCTCCCCCTCCCTCCCTGCTCGGATTCTTCTCCCCTTGTGGGCTTGTCTCTCCCCTGAGCCCGTTCCTAAATCACACACAGATGGGAAGGCTGGAAACTGAGAGCACAGCGAGCTGAGAGGAAGCTCAGCCACAGAGAGCTTCTGTCACACTCATGTTTTGTACTTGCTGCTCTCGTTTGCAGGAACGTGAACCCCTTTCACCTTGAGCCGAACTAGCAGCGCCCCCCCCGTTCCCGTCCCCTCGGTTCGGCCAGTGTGGGCAGAGGGTCTGAGGCTCCAACACTCACTCTGCACTCCACAGGCGGAGGGGCAACAGCTGCTGCGATATCCTGGCCCGGCTCCACCTCAGAGCTCTAGACATGAGCCGTCTGTTTGTTTGCCGAGGTCACACCATCGAAAGCTGCTGAATTTACAGGGACCATGTGAGGCTGTGAACAGGAAGAGCCTGAGCGTGACACTTCCAACACAGAGGAGGCATTGTCGGGAACAAAAAAACAGACCTTCCCTGAGATGGAGACGGCTGGACAGTATGCTTGTCTCTCACAGCAGCTCCAGACACGTCCGAGTCGCGCAGCTGCCCGCTGGAGGTTCTGTGTCTCAAGTGACCAATAAACAGGATGTCACATTCCAGGTCTGCGTGGTGGAGATGTCATCCATGCACGAGTAAAACCAGGCCTCGCACATCCCTGAGTGTTGTTTTCCAAACCAACATTCGAAGTTACGCACAACCCAAATCAGAAAAAGATGAGATGATGAGGCCCAGCGAGCCTTACTCTTACTTTGACTTTCTTTCTTTGCAGACAGCGGGAGCCCAGTATATTTCAAGTTTTTCTCTTTATCTAGATGTATTTTTTAATATACACCCGTTGTTTATTTCAGACCTGCAACACAAACCAGTAAAAGTTGGTACATGGTTATTTAACGTTAAAAAGCAGCTGAACATGCAGCGCTGGAGGCGCAAAGATAGAAGAGAACAAATGTTTCCAAACAAAGTTTGAAGACGCTTGCATATTTCTCCTTTTACAGTGTAAAATAAAAATAAACCATGCCAGAAATCCGGAGGAATTCCAGCAACGAACACAGATGCAAGCCTCAGCTCCATCAGAGACGCCCGTCAGGAGCTGATATATCCGCGTGGACATCAGATCACGGTGGGAAACATTTGTCAGTCACTGCATTCACAAACGCTACTTTTGCACTATACTGAGCAAAAAAGGGGCCTTAAGTCAAACTTATCCAGATGAGCTTCTGGGATGCACCGTTGCACAGTGGAAATGTGTCTTCCGGATATTTATTGGACAAAGTATAAAATGCAAAACCACAATCTGCACATGTGGCTGAGGAGGAGGAGGGTCCGGGTCTGGCCAAACAGGGACAGCATTTGACTCGAAGGTTCAGGCGTCAGGCCGGCTGTGAGAAATAACAAAGAGCAGCGCCGCTGCTATGGTTTACTCAGAACCCAACATAACTGGCAGGCGAAGGTGTCCAGCCGCAGTTGGAGGCGGCGTCTCGGGCGCCGTTGAGGTGTTTGCGTAACACTATCGAGTGCCACTGACGATCTCAGCTCACGTGAGTTCTTCTTCATTTGGATGAATGATGGTTGATGAAAGCGCTGGGATTGAGACGTCCTCCAGAGGGACAGTCTTCTCCCCGGCTGCCTGAGGGGAAACTGAGTTCGTACCTGTGAAGTTACGTTTATGTAACATCAGAGATTCAACAGGTACAAACAGGATAAGACCGTTTAATGTGGAGGTGCAGAGAGGAAGTCGATGTTATCATCCAGCAAGAGCCGATATTCATCAGAAGGATGAGCAGCGATGAAATCGACTGTTTTACAGTTTAATGCCATCGGTGGTTTATTTTATGTTTGGACGACATGTAAAATAATATTTTCATTGAGGTGTTCTGTGCTGCTGTGAAATCACGACCGCAGATTAATAAACAATCAGTTACTTCAGTTTTCAACGTCCACATAATGAAAATTAGCAGAGCAGTATATCTGCTGAAGTCAGGAAATGAATGTTATTAAAAGCAACAAGCTCCGCCCCTCCTTTGCTTCGTCTGCGTACTCTTCAGTGGCCTCTTCCGAAGCTTGCCGTTAACGGATGTCCTGGGACTAGCTCCGGACTCCAGCGACGCATGTTTGAGTCCAGCTTTAGTGTCTATGAAGCGCTTTCATGGTGCACGGACAGCAGGAAACTTATGCTGGGCTTCGCTGAACCACAGCGCTGAGTTGACCGGCTCCATGTTTGGCCTGCAGCTCATTGCTATTCTCAGCACGAGAACGGTACGAACACCAGAGATCACTCACATGACAGGCTGCATTCAGCGATCGGGGGACAGGAGCAGCGAGCACAAAGGGGCGTCCCGGGTGGTCCTCTTGTCCATCCTCCCCGTTAAGGTCATTGGTGTGATCACAGGCCCTACTGAGTCTGGCAGCGGTGATGCTGCAGTCCAGCACTGTCAAAGCCAGTGATCTGCATCTGCATCTGCATCTGCATCTGCATCTGCATCTGCATCTGCAGACCATCACAACATAACATAGACGTGGTCAAACGTTGTCCTGAACCATAAAACGTGGACATATTTCTGCTGCTAGAACAGCAAAAACTGAACTCAGCACAGACACCAAAGATTTAAGATTCAGGACTGAGTTGAGATCTGACAAATATAATTACCTTGGCAGCCCTTGGATGGCGCTATAATCAGAAGATTAACAATTTGGCTTATATTTAGGAAACCTTAAAACTAAAAACACGTCGTTTTCAAGCTCCATCCAATTTTTACCAATTTCATAACTGAAAGAAAAAGTAAAAATAACTTGGCTGAAGTAATTCAAAACTAAACTTTTAAAAACGTTTGTGACATTTCATCCACTGACCACACTGATGAAAATCAGATTTCAGAGACTGCTGTTCATTCAACTCTTTAAATCTGTTATGTAGATAGAATATACCGGAGTTGAAAGCAAGTGGACAGCAGGGGGCGCTGTTATGGGCGTATTTAGGTTTTCGGGATTATATTGGGAATGAAATCGAATTGGAAAATTCTTCCTGCTTCTTAAGTCACTGATGAAAAGCCATCAAAGCATTTTTATCTGTCAAACTGATGCTGAGTTTCGGGCCACTGACATTTGGCTCTTTTATGAATGTTTACTGATCTTCAGTTTCAAATTTATAAGAAGCTCAACTCAGTTTCCATGTTAAATGTGTTAAATCTGTCAGTCGAGGGCTGCTGTTGTCACTAGTCTGCCTGAGTGTTGGTGAGCATCGCTTGTGGGTGCGCCAGTTCTTCAAATATCTGTAGTTGTTTGCAAATCCACGTTGCTTCAACTTTTAAACTGCGTACTGACTTTGTTTCTATTGGAAAGGGTAACAGCGTAAGTAAACCTATTTGAATGGCTGCTGTCTCTCACAATGAAAGCAAAAACAATCTGTCAAAACGGTGAAAATCAAAGTGCTCTGAACTCGTGAACACTGCACGGGAGGTGCCCCCCCTTAGAGGGCTGCGAGGTCAGCGAACAGGTCAGCCAACGGTGTCTGCTTACACTCTGCACACATACCAAAAAAACCAAGACCTCCAGCACAACAAACACATGCACGCGTTCACGCTGCACACTCACCGGCGAAGCTGAAGGCTTCCTGGAGAGAGCGCAGGCACAACTTTCCAAGACAAATAGACTGCTGGATGAAACTAAATATTAAATGAGGAAGAAGCACGCTTTGCATCCACATTCACGCAGACTTAGGTCACATGCAACAAGAATCGCACCGATTTACACAGAGAAAGTGCCGTAACTGGTATATTTAATGTCCATTTCACAGACATAAAGTAGAGGAAACATTCACAAAATTAGTGTGGAGGGTGAGATATATGCCTGATTTTGTCCAAGAAATAACTTAAACGTTTGTTAAAAGTTATCTGTTTTAGGTTTATGGAGGAAAAGAGACGTATGCGGTCCATGTGATCTGACTTCAGGAGACAGAAACTCAGCTTCAGTTGCAGGTTCAATCGTAGGCACTTACAACACTGCCACAAGGTTTAAGCGGTCACGTGACCTTCCTACGTACATGGAGGTGTAACACCTGACTAAACTGTCACCTGCAGCTAAGCAACACTGCTGTATATCTGCAATGCTGTACATCGTAGACGTCACTGTACTCCCAACAAGAACTGCTGAAAACACAACCTTTCTGTGAATCATGCATATAGTAGTATGTACTGTATGTACTGTATGTACTGTATGTACTGTAAGTACTGTATGTACTGTATGTACTGTATGTACTGTATGTACTGGTCTGATGTACTGTAAGTACTGTAAGTACTGTATGTACTGTATGTACTGTATGTACTGTATGTACTGGTCTGATGTACTGTATGTACTGTATGTACTGTATGTACTGGTCTGATGTACTGTAAGTACTGTAAGTTCTGTATGTACTGTATGTACTGTATGTACTGTATGTACTGTATGTACTGGTCTGATGTACTGTAAGTACTGTATGTACTGTATGTACTGGTCTGATGTACTGTATGTACTGGTCTGATGTACTGTATGTACTGTATGTACTGTATGTACTGTATATACTGTATGTACTGGTCTGATGTACTGTATGTACTGTATGTACTGTATGTACTGGTCTGATGTACTGTATGTACTGTATGTACTGTATGTACTGTATGTGCTGTATGTTCTGTATGTACTGTATGTACTGTATGTGCTGTATGTTCTGTATGTACTGTATGTACTGTAAGTACTGTATATACTGTATGTACTGGTCTGATGTACTGTATGTACTGTAAGTACTGTATGTACTGTCCTGGTGGCCATTGTTGGTACATCGTCTCATTGTCATTCTTTCCTGATGGACTGAACTCGGCTCCCAGTGACTTCAGCCCACCAATACCACCAAAAACCGGTTTTCTCGTAAGACAAATAGTAAACAAAAATAAATAAAGTCCACAGGCTGCGTACACAATACACATGTAAGCCGAAAAGTAGATATCACTAAAACTATGTCTCAGAAACCAAAGAAGTCTAATGAAAGCAGAACAGAGGTCGTAAGTCTGACGAACACAGGAAAACCAAGACAAATATACTATAAATCAGTTGGAAATGAAACAGAAAAGAATTTTAGGAATGTTCCTTTAGAGTATTCCTGCAGCATTCCCACATCTCAGTGATAAACCTTGTTGAGGTCACGGTAAGCTGGTAGTGAAGTGTTCAAGAATGTTCCATGTGGCAACACTCAAAGCTGCAGGGAAAAGCCTGCAGTCGGACCAGGATCTACGGTCCAGCTGGAGCCAACATGACCGGCCAAGTTCACCGCCCGCTGCGTCCAGCCGAGACAAGACTGTCGGAAATGCAGCCGCTTTTCATTTATCATTCAACTTCTTTTGAAGAAGAAAACAATAATACATTTGCTGGTTCTGAATGTCAGTTGTGCAGTATCTGACATTCATTTGCACTTTCTTTCCGTCACAGTTGCACAGCACATTTAAAAGGATTTAAAAGATGGTCCAGACTGACGTGGTCCGGGGGCTCTTCTGCTCAGAAAATTCCTGTTTTTAACCAGGCCACAAGTGCAGAGGGGGACTAGAGCGAAGATCCACAGAACCAAAACAGCGGTGGATTACAGCATTTAAAGAAAGAAAAAGAACTGCAGGGTGGGGTGGGAAGTAAACTTTAGAGTGGAGAGTACATTTAAGTTTGCAAGGAAGTTCTGACCATAAATACAAATCAAAAAAAGGAAATCTCAGAAACTCAAACTTCATAAATGCGTAATAATAATTTTATCAAAATTTGATCTCAACCCGAAGTTTTTGTTGTTTCTTTTACCATGTGGTGGGTGACCCTCATTCAGGGTCAGGGAAAAAATAAAAAAGTTTAAATAAGCAGGACTCTTTTCGAAGTAGGTTATGACTTGGCCATAAGTCTCTCTTGGTCCATTTCCAGCACTGTGGTTCCAGCGCTGGTTCAGAGCCAGTGCCCAACATAGAACCGGAAACTATAAGGAAAGTACAACTTCAGAGCCAGGAGGACTGGCGCTGCGTTGACTCCAAATTTATGTTGGGATAGTTCTGTCAGGACGAGATTATTGAAAACATTGTGACTTTTTCTTACCTGAAATCACGTCTGTGTCAAACTAAAAGTGAATAAACTAGTCAAAAGAAGTTATGAAGGAAGTGGAGCCGTCCATAGAGGATCTACGGTCTCTACAAGAGCTCGATGAGATACCAGTCTGCCCCACTTAAACATTTTGACTGCTACATTAAAAAAAAAAGAAAAGAAAAAATACTGAATACGAAGCTACAGCTGAAAGACAGCTTTTAATGTCTTTAAAATCTGCAGTTAGTGATTATCGCTCTAAGAACCCCATATTTCATGGTCCAGTATGAAGACGATGTGACACTGCTCTCAGTTACACACACACAAAGTCACCTGGGTAGTTGTTGTAAGAGGATAAACATTCCTGGGTGTTTGTTTTGGAAGTGAGAAAAGCATGAGTATGATGCAGATTGCTTTTCAGCAAGCGAGATCTGCATCCAGCTGGCTCAACCACACGGTTTATCCAAACACCCACTGGAACGCAGTCTGCACTCTTACTCTTTCCTCTGCCACGCTATCCACCAGGTGAATGAGGCAATAAAGCTGATAGATGGGACAGTAGATGTTTGGTGCTCTACAGTGTTAGGTAGGCTTTGCAACTGTGGAGTCTATGTTCAGAAAGTTTGAAATGATCTGCTGTGTAAGTGCATCGTTCCTGTGGGAGACCTCTGGAAGTGTTGAGTTTGCAGAGTGCTTCGTGATTCCTGTCAGCTGCCTCTTCAGGGGAACCAGAGCTCGTTCTTGGCAGCGAGCGTTGATTAGAAACAGATGGAGGGAGGAGGGGGCGTGAGAGAGGGCTGTAAAAATGTAAGCGCAGAGGTTCGACTTGCTGGGAAAATGATTCAATCTCCACTCACAAAATGAAAGAACCCGACATGTGAGACTACCCCACAGACGATATTGAGTAAGTGCTGGGAGTCTCCGTCATTTAGGAGAAGCTGAGCCGTCTACTTCAGGCTCTTCAGAGAAAAACAATCCTCAGGCTGAAAAATTAAGAATGCAACCGCAGTTGCTTTGATTACAGAAACTTTATTCAAAGTTTTGTCAATGTTCCTGTATGTTCTCAAAAGCTTGAATCAAGGCAAGTGGACTTCCTTTTTCTTTGATTTGAAGATGCTTGATCTTCCATCCAGGACTCGTCATCAGTGAGTCAAGTTGAACTGACTGGTCGGACGTTTTCACATTTCAGCTGAAGTCACCGACCCTCCTATCACACCTACTGCTTCTTAGATCTTCAACCAGCCAATTCAAAAGGATGATGTCTCCTGGATAGAAGGTGAAATGTATTCGAGAACAAAGAAAAGGAAGTCTAGTTGCCTCGATTCGAGCCTCTGGGATTTACTGGAGTCTACACCAGCATATTCTAAGATGTTAGATGTATTTAAATGTTGAAACTGCAAAATTTTAAAAGTTACCTGAATAATTTCCTCTGACAATGAATAAACCAACAGAGCAATGTAAACGGAGGTCAGTGCCCTACCATGAGTGAAGATGACAACTGGGAAGAGGAAACAGCTGTCTGCAGAACCAGCGATCCTCAATGATCTTGGGTAATAATCACATTTTGTTTTGGCTTCGAACAGGAAATTCCTAGATTCTTCACTGGCTGCCTAAAATATCGCTGTTAAACTGGGATTAGTTCTCTTCTTCAACTCTCAGAAGAAGCATGACAGCAGATCTTAAAATGATTAAACATCCATTTAAATCCAGCTAACATGAAAGAAAGTCCTTTGTGCTACACTAACAAAATACTACCTACTCCGCAAAATTTAAATTAAAGTTGATTGCAGTATTGCAAGCGTGGATTCAGCTGATCTGCTGTTGAACTGGCGGGAAACCGGACGTACGCGTGGGATACATGCGTCCTGTTTAGTGTGTTAACACCTAAACCGAATAAACAATAAGCTGGAGTGAAATGTCTATTATCATGTCCATAACTGAAAATCAGATCCAGTTCCTGAGCTTTGACAAAACGCTCAAAGGTATGACAACGCCATCAAACTCGCCTGTGTGGAGTTATGTTTTTACCTTTCAATGCCCAAATAGTGATCAATAACTCTATAGTGTCCACAGAGGTGCATGTGAGGGGCCTCGCAGAAGTGGTTAACGCTGCCACTTCACATCACCAAGGTGCAGGTGGATCTCTGTTCAGCTGGAGCTTTCTGGGTGGAGTCTGCATGTTCTGCAGGCGTCTGTGTGGGTTTTCTCCGGGGACTCCGGTTTCCTCCCAAACATGTTGTTTCGGCTGCAGAACTAAGTTTAATTTTAATTTGATTTATTGGGACAATTTAATAATTACCCTTTCAGGGAAAAATCAATGATATGAATAATAGGAGTGATGAAAGGAATAGTTTGGTCTAATAAATAAATCAGTCTAATTAATGTGTGAGTGTGTGGCAGGGAGGGAAATCTGCCTGCGTAGTAAAAGCACCTCGACTGGAACGCCGTTATCTAAACATGTTAACAGAAAGGAGTGTTCGTCTGGTTTGTCTGTGTGGGCCTGATGGAGTCTCAATGTCATGAATTAAACATTGTTTTACAGTTCCAGTCTCAAAGGAAAACATGACTTTGGGTGTTGTTGGTTTTAGGTTAGACATCAGTTTTTAAGGCTTCAAAAAGACACATTCCTAAGATGACACTAATAAAAGGACAAAAAGTCCTGCCAGACCTCTGATGTACACAAGGCTTTTATTCTACATAAATCTGAGTTTTTATGGGATTTAGCTGGGAGCCCATCCACGTCTTTGTCAGTCCTGTGAAGTATCTGTGTACTCGCCAACAGCTGTTAGAAACTTAGACTTCATTTCATTGGACGACACTGAACACGTTACTTTTGCAGCATTTTGTCAGCAACAACAAATACGCAAAAAAATTAATAAACTATTGTCTTTAAATCTTTTATAAACACATTTTCAAGTTTATGCACTTATACATATTTAGTGCACATTTACAAGTAGATAAACATACTACAATCATAGTTCATATGCAGTAAATCCTCCTTTATTCTACTTTTCATGTTGAACGCTTGCGAGCAAAGTTATTGTGTCATAAGTGAATACGGCCAGAAAATAAAGCAACTAAGAAATAAGTGAATTACTTTATTAACGTCAGCCACACACACAGCATGTTGTCATTTCACAATCTCATTGATATTTACTGCTCCGGTCATCTGGAAGATCAGTTTTAAACGGCTCAGTCTAAACATGGTAGAAGCGGTTCATTTGTAAGGTCGAGCGATGCACCGCCTCTAGGAAAAGCGCCTATCAAAAACACTCTCAGTCGCCAGTCGTCGACTGTTTTGACAGTTTGAGCTACTTCTATGTGTTTTTGTCCAACCAGCAAAAAGCCATGCCACCAGTGGTCCCGCCCCCTTTTATGCTTTTGTCCCCCGAGACCAACTTTAAACATCAAGCAAGTTTCTTTAACGGGTGCAAAGTCATACAATTGTGGATTTTTCTGGAGCTGGTATGATGACAAATTATTGAACGATCAACGGCAATAGCCCTGATATTCCACAAGGGGGCACTATAAGGACTGAAACTGTAAATATAATCTATATGAATAGTACAGTTTGTTTATAGGATTGGTAATTGTGATATCATAGTCACATTTTTACTAATTGTGCATGAATTAGTTAATAATTGCATCACGGGCTGGATACCAATTTGTTAAACCAGCATCAGCACACAAAACACCAGAGAAAAGGGAATACATTTATAATGTTGATTCCATTGGCCACTGGCGGTAGAACATGGTAGAACATCTTCTGACATGACCAACAGTAGCACCCCCTAAGATGTCTTTCAGGAGCTGCCACTGGGAGCTGGGAGTCATTTGTGGCTTGTAGACAAAGATGTGGAGGCTCCTTCTGGTTCAAATGACGGGTTAAGAAAAGCTGAACAACTCTCCCCTAAATCTAATAAATCTATCTAGAGCATCTATTCTTGTTATTATGTCTTATCTTTCTCTTAAACTACAACTATATTCCCAAAGTCATTTTTTTCTTGTAAAAAATATATGAAATAGACAAACTTATTTTCTTCTCCTAAAAACTGCAACTTTCTTTTGATCATGCCATAAAATATTCGTTCCTGTTTTTTTCCCCAGTTATTGTTGATGGTGACAGCTTGTAGTGTAACTGGTATCACATGAGGGGATAATGTACACTAAGCCCTTATAAAGCCCCTTTAAGCCTTTATTGAAAAGTACCATACTGTGTAATAAGGTCCTTAATGAAAGAATGAGATGGGTGAACGTTGAACGCTGAACTGGGATGGTACTCCAGCTGGTAATGTGGTGTTGAATGAGAACATACTTGACCCGTGACGGCAGCCCCGACCGCGCCGCAGCTGTCCGGTCCCTGCAGAATCAACTGTAGCTCTCGTATACGTTACGACCAAACATGGTTCTGCAGCTGCGGCGTTTAAACCACTCGAGGATTCACTCCCGGTTCCATCTCATACATTCAGTCACATAGATTAGGTGCAGCACACTGAACCGCTTGAATCTGTTTTGGCCCTGGTACCAGTTTTATTTCTTTATTCTTTTTATTTTTCATTACTGTGGTCAAAACCATTTTGCTTTAGTTTTACATTTGATGTTTGGGTTGTTAATTCTAGTGAAGGTAGTCAGTTTCTTTATCAATTACCTCAGGAACGAGGATGAAATGTGGCTCCAATGTAAGTTTTTGGTTAATTTTCTTGTTCCAGTCTAATTGTTACATCTTAAGTCAAATAGTTTCCTTTTAGGTAGAATTGTGGTTAAATGAACTGTGGTTCAGGTCAGAATTGTCATGCAGAAGATAATTGTAGGTTAATTAAAAGTTCTTTGAATGTTTAAAGTTTAGTTTTGTTCTTATCTGCAGGAGTCAGCGCTCTTGAAATGGTGTGGGGTTATCATTGTTCCTACATTGGTCTTAAAATTCTTCACGTTGACCCTGTAACTTTATAAACCTTAAGACGTGTTTTCAGAAAAACTGAAAGAAAAAGACACCTAAAACTCTGCAGCAGTTATATCTTCGATGCCAGAACACCGTAGTTTATTTATTTACGTTAGTAAAACAGATTTTTTATTCTCACTTCTGCAGCTGTTTTAAGACTCAGTGAATGAAAGAGACAAACGTGTTCAGAGAAACAAGCAGGAGAGTGGATGCTTTGGTTATACATCTGTGTGAGGCTGCAGAAGTCTGACAACTCGGTTATCAGGACCACCGACTGAAGAGCGCTGACGCTGACGCCGACGCCGACGCCGTCCATCATCCACCCTGTGAAGCTGTGAACAGAAAACAATCTCTAAAGGACACCAGTAAGTAAACCAGCTTCACATACTACTGACAAACTAATCAGAATCCCAACAGAACACCTCAAAATGATTCATCATCATTTACTTTCTATTTCATACACGCTAGTTCAACTTCTTCACATCAGTTTTATTTCAAACGCCAGTCAAACCCGAGTTTTCACAGTCCCAGGTAGCAACAAATGTGTACAGATTTCTGTGTCTTTAAATCCCATTTTAAACATGTTTTCACCAGTAAAGTGAACCCTGTAATTACTTTGTATTGTATAAGTTGTAGATTTGCATTAGAGGTTGACATGAATACATTTTTACAATTTGGGGCCAAAAGTCAGAATTGGAGAGAAACTCTAGATCGTGTTCCCATATTGCTGATGGGACGGATACTGTTGGGTTGTTCATAGCAAAATCCTGCAAGTCCAGTCCTACAGACGCCCGTTTGAAGCACTAAACTTGGAAATGCACATCAATGAGCTCTTCTGCAGTCTTTTTATGACAGAAGTGTTTGATATTGTACCGCTGAGAGAGGTTCTGCTTTCAGGAGGTACATTTTATCTTGATGCGTTTTTGAGACTTTTTAGTTGTAAATTCACCTGGGTTCACCTTTAGCAAGACGTATCTGTGCCCGCGGTGGTGGATCTGAAGATCTGTGATAGTTATTTGACTCAGTTAATGCTTTCAGCCAAGTCATCAGCCAATGGTGACAGAAAAAGAAGCAAAATAAGAGACTACAAAAAGAAAAGACGCTGAAGAAGGAGACATTTAATTGAGATGTGGCTTCAAAACAGAAACAGGTACCAATTAAAACGTCCAAATATTTGTTTGGGTGTGTCACCTTCAAATGTGTGGTTGCAGAGTTTGAAAGGTCAGATGGTTTCGCCCAGACACAAGTTAAACCGGCTAACATGAGTCATCTGCTCTTACGTGTTTACTGGCTTCTTTCATTTGACTTTTTAAAAATACAGGCGTTTGATATACGACAGGTCTGTGGGCGTCTGTGTGTGTTTTCTGCTAGCACAAAGGATTTGACTTTTGAATTTTGAGATGAAGAAGGAGAAACAATGCTTCTGGATGGAAGTCCACGAAGCACGAGGTCCTGGTGAAAGCTGAAGCTTGTAAACCTCAGTCTCAACGCAGTCGCACCGTGCGCCCACATCTGCCTTTAAGAATTATAATGTTTATTTTTTTTGCATTTAACAAAACCGTCACAAACGGCTGAACAAACTAGGCTGGACCTGAATGTTTGAATGTTCTCACATTCACTTGTTGGGTGGACGTTCTGTTTTCAGGTTTTGGTAGCGTCAAACTGAAAAGGACAATAGTCACCATGTTAAGATTTTTATTCCGGCATTAAAATGTGGGACTATTATAAGACGATCTGCACCCAGCCACCAGCAGACAGCACTCTCCCACTGATGGCTGGGAACGTCACCCACAGACACGCTTCACATTGGCTGTTAAAAGGAAGACGACGTTCTGGCAACACTTAAACTAAGGGATGACAGAGTAGTGCATAAAGTCCAATAAAGTACAATTTACAGTCGCACTTCTGCAGGAACAAGGCAGGGTCCGTACTGGACCACTGGATCCGCTCTAGACCCTCACTGGATTCCTGGGAGGTTGGTCTGCATTAGTGGCAGCAAGTCAGGTTTGTTTCGGGTGGGAGCTGCCCTTTGCCACCAACAATCGTTTTGGGCAGAAAAGTCAAGGATTGGAGAGATCCAGTGTGGGGGTCTCAGGATTTCATTTGTGCTCAGTGGAGCGGTTCGCATGAAGTGGCCGAGATAGCAACCAGCACCTCCAAACCTGAGACCACGGCGCTCTGTAGCAGGATGGTGGAATCGCCTCTGTGGGTCGGGAGTGAAATGCTGCCTCAAGGCGAGGACCTTAAATCGCTCAGGGTCAAGAACAGAGTAGGACATTGACAAATGGATCGGTGTGGCATCTGCAGCGGCGTGATGAAGAGACAGTTGAACCAAAACACAAAACCCTGCGTTTACCGGTCGGTCTTTGTTCCTACCCTCAGCCACGGTCATGGATTGTGGGAAATGACAGAAAACATGACATCACGGATACAAATGGCTGAAATGAGTTTCTCTTCTGAGAATCTCTCTGAGGGATGGAGTGAGAAGCTCTGTAAATAGAGAAAGTGGGGTCAAAGTAGGGTCGGTGCTCCTCCACAATGAGAGGAGCCAATTGAGGTGGATGCCTCCTGGACGGTTTCCTGGGGAGGGCTGACCCTGAGTCTTTATGTCCAGCATCATGTTTGACAGAAAACCTCATACCTGCTGTCAAGCACGGTGGGGGAGGAATGATGATTTGAGGTTGTTTTGCAGTCACATGACCTGACACCAGTCAGTCATTGAGTAGACCATGATCTCCTCTGCAGACCAGCGTCTTTAGGAGTTATTGTGACGACATCTGTGTGACAACTAAAGATTGGCTTAAACTGGGTCATGTGACAACAAATTATCCCAAAAACAGCAGCAGATCTACATCAGAATGTTGAAAAATAAAAGAATCAAGGTTTTGGAACAACCTGGTCAAAGTCCAGACCTGAACCTGGCTGAGGGGCTGTGGTGGGACCTTCAGAGAGCTGCGTAGCAGTTAATGTCCTAAAACCTCAATGACCTGAAGCAACGTTGCAAAGATGAAGGGAGCAGAAATCCTTCACATTCATCAGAGACAAAGAACCTCAAGCTCCTAAAGGTGGATCTAGAACCCTTTGCTCTGGTAATGGCTTGAAACTACTTCAGTTTCATGTAATGGTCCTTGTTTTTAGCCCCATAACTGAGCTATCTCTGCTTATAAGCATTTTAATGGTGCTTTCAATCCCAGCGACACCAGACCTGGCGTGACTGTCTGGTTCATCCTGCACCCTCCGCCTCTGACCCTGGAGTTGCCTCATCAGACACTCCAGAGGGCAGTGTTGCTCTGAGACTGAGGCAAAGAAAAGCCCAGCGTCTCTCTCAGGTCTCCTGGCGTGGATGAAGGACGCTCTTGTCTTCTTTTGTTTCTTAGTTGCTGCAGGAGGGCACCTGTGCCAACCTCTCTCTGAAATAAAAGGAAATAAAAATCTGTACAGCAGAGCAGGCAGATTGTAAATCTGCTGGTCTGGCGAGGCTCTCTTATTGATCGCGTTGGCTGCTACTAAGCAACAATTACAGCCTGTTAGTCAATACAGAAGCAATTTATTTCCTCTAAGGATGTCATGCGAGGTGACGGCCTGCTGGTTTTAAGTTTCATGTTCCTTTTTTACTAGAAACCAGAACTGAAGTAAAAAAAAAAAATTACAAAAAATGAAAGCTCATACAGCTGAGTCTACTCCAACTATAAATGATGTTTTGTTTAATCTGAAATGTAATTTTTGTTAAAGCACCAGGATGTTGTTAACTTCATCGATACAATGCCAAATCCAACACATGTATTCCTCCACACTTCCACGTGGACCCAAGGGGGTTGCAGCGGCATGCTCTGGACTCGGGATATCTCATAATCTTTGTGTCTCCCTGTTCTGTAAAAACTGTCAGATTGCTGAGTGTTTGGTTTCAGGATGCAAAGCTTCATTTTGTTTTCTGATTCCTTTCCTAAATGTGTATTTATCAGAATATGTGAACATTTGGAGGCCTGTAAATGTGTGTTTGGGCTCTACCAAAAAATAAGTGTTTAAACAAACTGGAACGAGTTTGTGTCCATACAGGCTGTCTACATGTAATTATTTATGTGTTTTCTCTGTATTCTGACTCATCTACAGACTTATATGATGAATTATCATTTTAGATGTGACCAAAGGCTAAAAAAAGAGGTAAACATATACAGTTCCTATGGAATGTGCAAGAGGTGGTTTTCAGAATCAGAAATATTCTATTAATCCCAGGGGAAAACTTGTTTTGCCACAGGTAGAGACGTGAGTACAACAAATATAAAAGGAAAAACTATCCAGGAATATGGAACCAATAAACAAACATAAAAAAGATGAATAGGAATAAAAAATAAAGTGAAGCCCAGGTTAGCTTCAAGGTGCTAAAAGTGTTTCTTTTGATGAGTTTTTTCTAATGCCAGGTCTCTGTGATGTCATAAAGGGCTTGTCAATCAACTCAGAATCAGTGCCGGTGCTAGTGCCAGTTCCAACCAGGTTCCACAAAGCTACTTTTCCACTGGCCGGAGAGCACCGGAGAGACCGGACCCTACGTCCATTATTATATCACCAAAGCAGAAGAAGGAAATCCCGAAAAGGAATTTGGCAGTTTTTCTAAATTAGAGACATTTATATTTCAGGTTTTTCTCATTAATGTAATGCAGTTGTGCTGGTGCGGTTTTTGTCCATCTTCTTCAAGGTCAAGATTTTCTTTTTCATTGTTTTAAAGAGAAGTCTCGCAGGACAAGATACAAGAGATAGAACTGGGAATAAAAAGAAAAACACCATTTGGACACACCAATGGATACACTGACCCTCGCAGAGGTTTCATGAGAAAAAGATCCTTTGTCAGCTAAAGTTGTTCAAAACTGAAACACTTTTATCACGTATATTTGAACAACAGAGATCCAAGATTAACACTCCTAACATTGATTTGTTCGTTACTACCTCTGACAGGCTTCGTCTGAGGTTTCAGCCTCTTTGGAAACCAGAGTGCGGAACAACCAGCTGATGTGCGGACTGACCAGCAGTCCTGTGTTATGGTCTGTAATCTGGCTGTGGTCATGACTACAGCTGTTTCTGATTATAGCCACTCAGTCCCTGAACAAATATAAGTGCTTTATGATCTGACTCGTAAGAAGGATGTGAAGAGTTTCAGCACTAATTGCAGTAGTACGTAACAAGTTATGGTCCAGACCTAAATGCTGAGGTGACGCACATTTATTTTAGACACCCTGGAGGTTACATACTGGAAGTTGGTGATAGAGCATTTACGATGCGCTCAAATCTGTCAGAGAACTGTAAACTAGTGTCAGCAGCTGTGTGTAGCGACAGATAAAACCTGGAAAAAAAAAATAAAAGTGAAAGAAAAGCTGAATCTGTCCAAATGTAATAAAATTTGTGGGGAAGGTCTCTTGGTTGACAAATTTACAACATTCGAAAGCTTGTGCAAATGATGGCCAGAAGATGATTCAGACCTTGGTGACTTTCCATCCAGCATCATCACCAGCAAGATTTCACTGAACGTGCAGAATAACTCACTTTAAAATATAGAAATGACTTTTACTGGAGTAAAACTCTACAACTTAATTACGTTTAGTCATTTGGCAAAAGCTTTTGCTTTATCCAGTGGGATAACAAATGAAGAACTTCATCCAAGCTTTAGTACGATTTCAGAACCCATACACGGGAACCTGAGTTCAACCCAACTCAGAAAAGGTTTGGCCAATATGAACGTTTTTACCTTTACTTAGACCTGCATTTCTTTGCGTGCACTTCAAACCAATTCAATCAAATCCCTTCTCGTCTCTCTAGGAAGGTTTTTGCTTTTGAACACTTCAATTAATTTCTTTTTCATTTGTAGCTCTGCTTTTTCCTCCTCAGAGACTACGATGGACACTGCTTTTGTATGAAACCATCATTAAATCACATGATGACACTTGTTTGAAATAGTTTTTTTTTTCTAAACCTCTATACTAGCACAGAATTGTTTTATTTTTAGCTGTCTTGCAGGCCTGAAATGCAAAAATGGCTTTACAAATGAAATCAAGTTGATGGGAAAAAACATGAAACGTCTCCCGTACTGCAAAGAACAGGAGTCCAACTAAATCTACGAGTTATACAAAGGAAGTGGGCGTCAGGCATGTTTTTGAAGCTGCTCACTACAGACGTGAGATTTCTTTTTGTTTTGGAAGTATTTGAAGACTCACTGTGCACAGTCCATGCACAGTCTTCAATCTTAAAACCAACTGTGATACTGAAACATGACTCAGACTAAATTAACAAGAGCAAAGTAACCTGTCATCAACGGATAATCACCGCCTTACTGCACTTGCAATGAGATGGCATCAGAGAATCTGCTCCACCAGTTGATGTGCTCCTTGGCCTGTAATAAGATGATGTTTGAAGTCTGCTTCAAACATAAACTGGACTGTCACATGACCACTGGAATGAAGTCGGAGGTTATTATCCAGAGCTGGTAGCAGCAGACAAAAGAAAAAGACAGATTCACTGCTCAGTCTGACCGAGGAGGCGGGCAGAGGGTGGACAGGCTCCTCTAAGAGATCCACCTAGAGGCTGCTGGTGCTCCACGGATGGGAAGAATGGAAGGCAACAGCTGTAATCACCAGCACTAATGTGGGGTAGATGCTGCTGCAGCTGGGCTTCTTAAGCTGCACTGTGGCGTAAGCGAAGGCAATATTATCCAACAAATACATGCATCATGTGTAAAGTTAGCACTTCTGCTTTTAGAGAAGAAAAACGGGACTTAATCCTTTGTTTTGCTGAGTTAAAACCAAGATAAAAACGATTCAAGCCTAGTGGGTTTTAGAATCAGGCGTATATTATATTAGAGGAACATCCACATCACTTTTTTCTTTTTGTTTTTACGAAAAACAAACAAAACAAAACAATCATGAGGACAATGTAAAGTACCCACTCCCTGCTTTAATTGGATTGAGGAGGGTAAGTTCAGCCATCTCAGAGCCTTAAGTTCTTATTAAACATGTTAAAGTTTCTCACTAGTTTTCATGATTTCACTCTCTTCAGATATTCACTGTAGAAGGATATATATTCTGTAGCGGTCTGAAGGATCTCCTGTAGAGGTCTGAAGGATCTTCTGTAGCGGTCTGAAGGATCTCCTGTAGCGGTCTGAAGGATCTTCTGTAGCGGTCTGAAGGATCTCCTGCAGTGGTCTGAATGATCTCCTGTAGAGTTCTGAAGGATCTCCTGTAGAGGTCTGAGGGATCTCCTGTAGAGTTCTGAGGGATCTCCTGTAGCGGTCTGTAGGATCTCCGACAGTGGTCTGAATGATCTCCTGTAGAGGTCTGAAGGATCTCCTGTAGAGTTCTGAAGGATCTCATGTAGAGGTCTGAAGGATCTCCTGCAGCGGTCTGAAGGATCTCCTGTAGAGGTGTGAAGGATCTTCTGTAGAGGTCTGATGGATCTCTTGTAGAGTTCTGAGACATCTCCTGTAGAGGTCTGAAGGCTCTCCTGCAGCGATTGGAAGGATCTCCTGCAGCGGTCTGAAGGATCTCCTGTAGAGTTCTGAGAGATCTCCTGTAGAGTTCTGAGAGATCTCCTGTAGAGGGCTGAGGGATCTCCTGTAGCTGTGTGTAGGATCTACTGTAGAGGGCTGAAGGATCTCCTGCAACAGTACAAATGATCTCCTGTAGAGGTTTTAAGGATCTGCTGCAGTGGTCTGCAGGATCTCCTGTAGAGGGCTGAAGGATCTCCTGCAGCGGTCAGAAGGATCTCCTGCAACAGTACAAATGATCTCCTGTAGAGGTCTTAAGGATCTGCTGCAGTGGTCTGCAGGATCTCCTGTAGAGGTCTGAAAGGTCCTCCAAGATTACACTTCATTCGCCTTTGTACAATCATCTCCAGATTTCCAAAACAGTCCCTATAACAGAACCAGCCTTCTTATTAGTTTATTCAATTTGTTTTTACGTCTCTGGTCCTGATGCTGCTCCCCAACAGATGACTGCAGATGTGACTGAACTTTCCACAACAGACTTATAGAAGACCTTCAACATCTTTCTGCAAACGCTGGAGGACGTCAGCTTCCTCCAGAAGTGAAGTCTGCTCTGTCCTTCCTTATAAACAGCACCGGTGTTGTATCCCCAGTCCAGTCTGATGTCCAGGTGAACACTGAGGTGTTTACACTCCACCACCTCCACTTCTTCTCCCATGATGTTAAATGTATTCTTCTTAATCCTGGTTCTCCTAAAATCCACAATCATCTCCTTTGTCTTGTTCACATTCAGGATGAGACTGTTGTTTCCACACCATGCCACAAAACGGCACCCTAATACACCCTACAACTGCAGAGTAATCTGAGTATTTCTGCAGGTGACAGGACTCGGACTTCTGGAAGTCTGAGGTGGACAGCGTGAAGAGGAATGGTGAGAGTACAAACCCCTGTGGTGCTGACCACCTGGTCAGACACACCAACTATCACGCACGGTGGTGGAGGGATGATGGTCTGGGGTCATTTTGCAGTACGGAGTGCACCATGAACTTCTCTGTAGACCAGAATATTCCAGAAACAAATGTGAGGACATCTGTGTGACCGGTGAGGAATGGCTGAAACTTCGTCAAGTAAAAAAGGACTCTGAAGTCCAGACCCTGACCAAACGGAGGTGTCATGTGTCAAATGTGGTGATGTCATGGGAAACACAACAGGACTTTTATCACTTTGAGATGAACATCTCCGGAGAGAGAAGAAATGTATTTCTGTGTGCACAGGGCCTGTGCTGATGTAAGCAGCTGCTAAACCATTTTTTCACCTCGCAGTTCAATAATATGTCTCTGCATGTGTTTAAGTAACCCCGAGTGGTCAAAATGTTATCAGAACTGCCCCAAAGTTGGTCCTGGATGCATATGAAGCTAATTATTTGACTTCCTTTGTTCAGCACATTCTCTTCTTATTATGTTTAAACCGCACATCTGGCACATTATTAACGTAATCTGCATGTTGGATATTCATTTGTCTTATTATGACATTAAAATGACATGTTTTGGGGAAAAGTACAAGTCAGGGTGTCTTCTCTTCCCAGCGTGCCGTTCAATCCGGCTCAGAGGACACAGTGGCATGTTATTAATCCGCCGAATTTCCACTCACGTTACCAGGCTTCACGCTGACTGGATGTAGTCGGAGCCAAGAGTTCAGCCAGTGATGCATCAGACTGATTCAAATATATTTACAGCATGCTGGATGTCAATATCTTGGCTGGATTCTGACTGAAGGAGGAATTTTGTTCTCATTCACCCTCCTTTTTCAGGATTGACTACAAGTTTGCAATGATTTGGGGAGTTTTATTGTTTTCTTTTATTGGTGAAAAAAAAACATTACCAGAAAACAACAGCAGTGAGATCCGCCTTCAGCAGATTTAACTTAAATCTGCCTCTCACATTATTGTGGAGAAATTTTGGTGGGGTGTCCACTCCTGTGAAGATTGGCAGCTGTCTCCTCGGTGCTGAACATTGAACTTCTAATAGTTTGGGTTTTAGAAGTCTTACCATATTGATGAGCGGCAATATTTCCTTACTAATATTACTACTCACTCGATACACATTGCTATTGTATAAACACTACCAGTCAAAAGTTTAAAAACACCCTAATTTTTCCAGTTTGTTATCGAAATTGATGCATTGTCTCGTTGTACTCTATAAATGAAAGCACAGAGCACAAACAAGGAAAACTAAATCATGGAATCAATTTTTAATCCAAAATGTAAACTTCTGACTCACCAAAGTAGCCACCTGTAACAGAGATGACAGCTGAACACACTCACTCTTTCAACAATGAAGATCAAATAATCTTCTGAAGGATCTTCCCAACTCTGTTTTCATAAGGTGGATCTCACATAGCTAGGACTAATGTTTTGAACCATTATCTGACCCTAACACATACCAGAGGGTTCTAACACATACCAGAGGGTTCTAACACATACCAGAGGGTTCTAACCCTGACCCTAACACATACCAGAGGGTTCTAACACATACCAGAGGGTTCTAACCCTGACCCTAACACATACCAGAGGGTTCTAACACATACCAGAGGGTTCTAACACATACCAGAGGGTTCTAACCCTGACCCTAACACATACCAGAGGGTTCTAACACATACCAGAGGGTTCTAACCCTGACCCTAACACATACCAGAGGGTTCTAACACATACCAGAGGGTTCTAACACATACCAGAGGGTTCTAACACATACCAGAGGGTTCTAACCCTGACCCTAACACATACCAGAGGGTTCTAACACATACCAGAGGGTTCTAACCCTGATCCTAACACATACTAGAGGGTTCGAACTCCGACCCTAACACATACCAGAGGGTTCTAACCCTGATCCTAACACATACCAGAGGGTTCTAACTCCGACCCTAACACATACCAGAGGGTTCTAACACATACCAGAGGGTTCTAACTCCAACCCTAACACATACCAGAGGGTTCTAACCCTGATCCTAACACATACCAGAAGGCTCTAACTCCGACCCTAACACATACCAGAAGGTTCTAACTCCGACCCTAACACATACCAGAGGGTTCCAACCCTGACCCTAACACATACCAGAAGGTTCTAACACATACCAGACAGTTGTAACACATACCAGAGGGTTCTAACCCTGATCCTAACACATACCAGAGGGTTCTAACACATACCAGAGGGTTCTAACCCATACCAAAGGGTTCTAACACATACCAGAGGGTTCTAACCCTGATCCTAACACATACCAGAGGGTGCTAACTCCGACCCTAACACATACCAGAGGGTTCTAACTCCGACCCTAACACATACAAGAGGGTTCTAACACATACCAGAGGGTTCTAACCCTGATCCTAACACATACAAGATGGTTCTAACTCCGACTCTAAAACATACCAGCGGGTTCTAACTCCGACCCTAACACATATCAGAGGGTTCTAACTCCGACCCTAACACATGCTAGAGGGTTCTAACTACAACCCTAACACATACCAGAAGGTTCTAACTCCGACCCTAACAGATACCAGACGGTTCTAACTCCGACCCTAACACATACCAGAAGGTTCTAACTCCGACCCTAACACATACCAGAGGGTTCTAACACATACCAGATGGTTCTAACCCTGATCCTAACACATACAAGATGGTTCTAACTCCGACTCTAACACATACCAGAGGGTTCTAACTCCGACCCTAACACATACCAGAGGGTTCTAACTGCGACCCTAACACATACCAGAAGGTTCTAACTCCGACCCTAACACATACCAGAGGGTTCTAACACATACCAGATGGTTCTAACCCTGATCCTAACACATACAAGATGGTTCTAACTCCGACTCTAACACATACCAGAGGGTTCTAACTCCGACCCTAACACATATCAGAGGGTTCTAACTCCGACCCTAACACATGCTAGAGGGTTCTAACTACAACCCTAACACATACCAGAAGGTTCTAACTCTTACCCTAACACATACCAGAGGGTTCTAACTCCGACCCTAACACATACCAGAAGGTTCTAACTCTGAACCTAACACATACCAGAGGGTTCTAACTCCGACCCTAACACATACCAGAGGGTTCTAACTCCGACCCTAACACATATCAGAAGGTTCTAACTCCGACCCTAACACATACCAGAAGGTTCTAACTCCGACCCTAACACATACCAGAAGGTTCTAACTCCGACCTTAACACATACCAGAGGGTTCTAACTCCGACCCTAACACATATCAGAGGGTTCAAACTCCGACCCTAACACATGCTAGAGGGTTCTAACTACGACCCTAACACATACCAGAAGGTTCTAACTCCGACCCTAACACATACCGGAGGGTTCTAACTCCGACCCTAACACATATCAGAGGGTTCTAACTCCGACCCTAACACATACCAGAAGGTTCTAACTCCGACCCTAACACATACCAGAAGGTTCTAACTCCGACCTTAACACATACCAGAGGGTTCTAACTCCGACCCTAACACATATCAGAGGGTTCAAACTCCGACCCTAACACATGCTAGAGGGTTCTAACTACGACCCTAACACATACCAGAAGGTTCTAACTCCGACCCTAACACATACCGGAGGGTTCTAACTCCGACCCTAACACATACCAGAGGGTTGTAACTCCTACCCTAACACATACCAGAGGGTTCTAACTCCGACTCTAACACATACCAGAGGGTTCTAACTCCGACCCTAACACATACCGGAGGGTTCTAACTCCGACCCTAACACATACCAGAAGGTTCTAACACATACCAGAGGGTTCTAACCCTGATCCTAACACATACCAGAGGGTTCTAACTCCGACCCTAACACATGCCAGAGGGTTCTAACTCCGACCCTAACACATACCAGAGGGTTCTAACCCATACCAGAGGGTTCTAACTCTAACCCTAACACATACCAGAGGGTTCTAACTCTGACCCTAACACATACCAGAGGGTTCTAACTGTAACCCTAACACATACAAGAGGGTTCTAACTCCGACCCTAACACATACCAGAGGGTTCTAACTCTGACCCTAACACATACCAGAGGGTTCTAACTCTGACCCTAACACATACCAGAGGGTTCTAACTTTGACCCTAACACATACCAGAGGGTTCTGACTCCGACCCTAACACATACCAGAGGGTTCTAACACATACCAGAGGGTTCTAAACCTGATCCTAACACATACCAGAGGGTTCTAACCCTGATCCTAACACATACCAGAGGGTTCTAACTTTGACCCTAACACATACCAGAGGGTTCTGACTCCGACCCTAACACATACCAGAGGGTTCTAACACATACCAGAGGGTTCTAAACCTGATCCTAACACATACCAGAGGGTTCTAACCCTGATCCTAACACATACCAGAGGGTTCTAACTTTGACCCTAACACATACCAGAGGGTTCTGACTCCGACCCTAACACATACCAGAGGGTTTTAACTCCGACCCTAACACATATCAGAAGGTTCTAACTCCGACCCTAACACATACCAGAGGGTTCTAACACATACCAGAGGGTTCTTAACCTGATCCTAACACATACCAGAGGGTTCTAACCCTGATCCTAACACATACCAGAGGGTTCTAACTTTGACCCTAACACATACCAGAGGGTTCTGACTCCGACCCTAACACATACCAGAGGGTTCTGACTCCGACCCTAACACATACCAGAGGGTTTTAACTCCGACCCTAACACATACCAGAGGGTTCTAACCCTGACCCTAACACATACCAGAAGGTTCTAACACATACCAGAGGGTTCTAACACATACCAGAGGGTTCTAACCCTGATCCTAACACATACCAGAGGGTTCTAACTCTGACCCTAACACATACCAGAGGGTTCTAACTCTGACCCTAACACATACCAGAGGGTTCTAACTCCGACCCTAACACATACCAGAGGGTTCTAACCCTGACCCTAACACATACCAGAAGGTTCTAACACATACCAGAGGGTTCTAACACATACCAGAGGGTTCTAACCCTGATCCTAACACATACCAGAGGGTTCTAACTCTGACCCTAACACATACCAGAGGGTTCTAACTCTGACCCTAACACATACCAGAGGGTTCTAACTCCGACCCTAACACATACCAGAGGCTAGTAATCCCAGCACAGCTCTTGGTCATGTCTCGTATTCACTACTGTATTTCCTTACTGGTCAGCTTCTCTGCGTGCTCAGTTAAACCTCTGCAGATGATCCAGAATGCAGCAGCACGTCTTGCTTTTCTAGAGGTTTAAACATCTGCTGATGATCAGTTCATCAAGAGTAGCAGCACTTGGCTGCAACTTACCCCCTTAAAAACCACTGAATCGGTCAGGTGGTACTCAGAATTGTCCACATTAAATGTTTTTCTTTCTTTTTTCAATTATATCGTGTGGTTCTAGACGCCTTTATTGAATGTGGTGAGATGGGCAGAGAGAACAGGGTTAAATATACAGTAAAAGGCAACAGGCCGAGCCTCAACCTGGACCGGCTCCTCTTCGTTCACGGGGCACCTGCTCAACCAGGTGAGCTTTCGGTTTTCTTCACCTTTGCACATTCATGGGTGGAATCAGAACAGCAGAAGTAACAGAACCAGTCATTCCTCTGTTTGCAGGCCACCCGTCGTCCCGATTTTACTTGTAATAAAAGTGTCTCTAAATTTGTCTTATATTTTATGCTGCTTTATTCGAATCATTAAAGTAGCTGGCAGTTTAAAAAGGTGTTTGTGTCCTAGCAACTTTCTCAATGAAAGACATGACAGGAATAGAAAAATGTGTTGTGTGCAGTCTGTGTTGGACCTTCTGCATTCAACAGAATGACTTTCACAGAGCTGCAGTTGTCTTTCAGGAATCTTGGCAGGAAGCCCCCTCCTTCCACTGTGTCCTTGCACAGACCTGATTGTACAGTAAGAGGCAGTTGGTGAAGCACCCCCACCCCAGCAGTGTGCAGCAGTACCAGTGCCAGGACCCCCAGTGAATAATGGGAACCCTGTGCAGCAGCCCAGCTGCTCTGGTCGGCCCCGGCGCCGGCCCCTCACATTCTGCGCTGATAACGTGCTCTCATCATCCCGCTACACGGCAAACAACCTCAGCCTGTGGTGATAACGCAGTCCTGTCCATCTGCTTCCTGACCTTGGAGGTCGCTCAGATAACAAATGTGAGGTCAGAGAGGCCGGTGGCTCCGACTGGATAACCTCCGAGTGAATGATGCACCTCTGCTGGGGCCGTCCGACCTGCGCTCGGAGACGTTAGGAGCAGATCCTGCTTACGCACGCAGATAAGAAATAGTTGGGCTACATTTTTGCACCGGAAGAGTTACAAAAGTGCTTTGTCTAAATCTAACATACTGCTGATGCAACCCCTGAAAAAGAATGATCTGAACTCCTCACAAAACACTTGGAATAAGGGATTTCGATGAGGACACATGCTGTATCCCTGAAAAACCAAACCAAACGTGTTTTTGATTGGCCATTTTTGGCACATTTGGTCCCAGCTCTGTCAGAGAGAAATGTTGTAATTCTGTTTAGGGTCTATTTCTTTCAGTAAGGCTTCAGTATGAACATTACGAGCCTCCATGTGGCGCTTTTGGTGGACTCTGGGTGCGCAAGGTCATGTCCGAGGAGCCGCCGGAATGATGTGGATGATTGACAGCTCCATGGAATCTTCAGAGCCAATAATATCAACGCGCAGTTCAAAGTTTCCCTGCAAGGTGACTTGGTCAGTCTTCTTGTGCAACCTTCTGTTGGGAACGACAATGTCAGATCAAACTTCATTTTGAGTTGACACAGACTTGAATGCTGGGAAGTTTTTTATCGGAATATGATTTATGGTGGCGAAGTGCCATAGGAAACCCCCCAATTCAGAGTGGGGATGGAGAAAGTAAAGTTGTTTTTCTTTGTTATTCATGGGTGCTAGTTTTCGTCCCAGAGTGGTCGTTGTGGCGTTCTTGTCGTTTTGAATTCCAAGCTTTGGCAGGTTTTGTGTTACGGTTGATGACCGATAAACCCGCTGACTGGCTAATGAGGATCACAGGGAATGAGAGGGAGTGTAAGCCTGCAGTAAGTCAGCCAGATAGGAAAGGGACAGAGCATGTAATGAGTTCAACGATTCTCATTCTACAACAGGATTGTAGAACACAGGAAGCCGGTGATGTGGAGTTTGTTCTTGTGATGATCAGACTGACGGCCTGACTGAGCTGCAACACTGCGTTACACCAACTGAGCCGACGTAACCTGAGTCGGTGAAGGGTGGAGTGCTCTCTTCAAGTGGGACGAGGTGCTGCCTCAAGTGGTTCAAGTATCTTGGGGGAAAGTTCACAACTGGGGTAAGAGTGGAGCGGGGGATTGATGGGTGGGCTGGTTGGAAAGGTCATCTGCAGGAATGCGGATTCTGCACCAGTCTGTTGTGGTGAAGTAAGAGCGCAGACACAAGGCGAAGGCGCTCTGTTCACCAGCCCGTCCTAGTTCCTGTCATCCTGACATCACAGACGGCGGGTGAGGACTGGGGGGTGCACTCAGACCCCCTCTCCTTGGATACCAGCTCCAGACGGATACGAAGCCAGCTGAGGGGGGTACTTGCTCCAGCATGTCCCGAGTCTGCCCCAGGAGCTCCGCTGAGCTGGGCATGGCCGAGATACCTCTCAGGAGACATCCAACCCAGAAGCTCAAACGCGTTACAACTTTGAAGGACAATCAGCTACTGGCCTCACCAGCGGCAGTGTTTTCACATATAGTAGGCATGGACGGGCAGGTGATCTGTGCTAAAGGGGGTGCAGATGTTGTTCCGACATGGACCTGAACCGCCAGTGTGGATGCGGATCGCTTTGTTTAGTGTAAGTGTTGCCTGAGTGAGCTGTTTCCATGAAGATCACATGAACAGCCTCTGCTTGGACACATTCCTGAACATGCTGTCTTCAATTATCAGCAGGCTGCGTGGGCTGAGGGTGGGCACGGTGACCCCGTTTCCCTCGGCAGGAATTCTTCCTCACTTCAAGTTTTGTGTGTTTAACAGGGTTGGAAATGTTATATTTATGGTGACAAGAGTGCTTTTATTTGCTTTATTTTGAATTCTCATTGGCAGGAGCAATTACTCTCTCAACACGTCTGCTCTTTCTCAGTTTTCTCACCGAGACACAAAGGAAATGCCAACAAAGTGAACTGGTGAAAAAGCAGGGCTTATTCCTGATTTGACTCAGTGAGTATAATTCAGGGAAGCCGTCAGGAGAGCGAGGAGTGTGAGTGTTCGGGGGGGCTCTCTGCAGCTTTACTGACAGGAAGTGGACCCTCTCTCCGTCCCCACATTCCTCCAGCAGATGCTTGACAAGGAAAATGTTTTCACAGCTGGAGAGCGAGGGGAGGGAAAATATATGTTTTATGATACATCACACTGGAGGCAGGAACACCGAGGGAAAATGTCCAGATTTTTTTTATTGTACATGAACACACAGACATAACCAGATGTTTACATGCAGTGTATAAAAGAAAGAAACTTTTTCCTCTTCATGTCTGATGGTAAAAGTGAGGAAACTTTTCATGTTTATATATTTATTTAGATATTTACTAAAAACATCAGAATAATGACGGAGGGAAAATTCTTTTGTATTTTTCATGATTTTTGTACAGTTGTACATTAATGTCCACTGAGCTGACTACCATGATGATGTTTTGGCAGTAGAAGCCTCTGATTGGCTGACTCACGTCATTTGCGTTATCAGCAGCCTTTTTTTTTTCAGAGAAGATTTTCGCCAGACTCTTAAATAAAATACCAACTTAGAGTCGACAAACTCTGGTTTGTAGATCAGGGTTCATATTTGGATCAGTCAACTGTGATTATATTGAACTTAGAGTTACTGCAACTTTAAAAAGACGTCGTCATACAGCGATTCACCATGGCAACGGCAGCTAAACAGGAGCATCCGCCTGCTTTCCTCTGTTAGAATTACAGCTGTTACTGCTTTCACACTCAACTTGAGCACATCTTTCTGTAGAAAAGCAGCACAGCTGCAGCAGGATGGAGAGTCGATGTGGGAGAAATCACACAGTGACACATTTAAATATTAAGCGCTGGTACAAAACGGCATCAGTGACAATTGCTGGACTGTAGCAGTCTCGTCTCGTATCTAAAAGCTGAAGACTGAGAGCAAACACATGATTCAGAAAAGTAACTTGAACAGTTTCATGGTTGTAATAACTTCAATAACATTTAAATGATATTTTGCTCTGGCAAAGGAAAAATCATTTATGGAGCTTTGATTGAAATGTGGATGCCATCAATACGTTCAAGGTGTTTTTAGATTAGAGCCCGTCAATGTCTCCAGATGAAGAACACGTGTTTTACAGTGCAGACGGCCCGGGAGGCGTTATCGAGTGGAACTACGTAACATGTTTCCTGTCTCGCAAAGCCGCAGTCAGTTGCAGATTACGGTTCTGTAATATGGTGATTTATATCCATGGCTCCGAGGAAGAGGAGCTCACAGACATCTTCATCTTCCTTTTCTTAAGATTTTTTGACACTACTGATCTTTATTCACAGATGGACAGGAAATGGGTATAGCGAGAGGGGGGAAGACACGCAGGAAAGAGCAACAGGCCGGGATTCAAACCTGCGCTACTTGCGAGAGGGCGATGGGAGATGGCTCTGTGTCCCAGACATAAATGAGCTTCAAAGGAATCACAAACCAACAACTACAGGCCCTTTGGAGGTGCTGACTTAAACCGGGAAGACAGGATGTGAGATGATCTGATGGCCACACAGCCAGAGACCACCACTGCTCCAAAACCATTATAAAAGAGACAGATTACAGTTTGTTGAGGTGTGCCCGGTAGTTTGATGAGAATAAAATTGTTTGGTTATAACAATCAAGGAAGCTGGCGTCAGAACACGACCCCAGTAGTGAAGTATGGTGGTGGCAGCATCATGGTGAGGGGCTGCGCTGCTGCAGGAAGATCCGGAGCACTTCACAAACTAGACGGCATCACGAGGAAGCAGATTACATGGATTTAATGAAGCAACACGTCAGGAAATCTTCCAAAAAGTTAAAGCTCGGTTGTGAGTGTGTCCTATAAATCAATGTTTCCACTCACACGTCTTTCATTTCGCTGCAAGTCACGACGCTCAAGTGTCAAAAGTCTCAGCAATTTATTTGCAGTAACTACATTTTCTTTTTTGGATGAATTTAGTGAAACTGGAAAATTTCCCATGGCACACCATAATCTCGTGGCTCATAATCTCAGTGGCTGAAAATGGACAGTAGCTTTATTGTAGTCACCGCCACAAACGTCAGTCCTTAGGAACATTGTAGTGTGGACCTGGGAAGGCGTACCCCTGCCTCTGGCCTGTAAATGAGCTGGGATAGGCTCCGGCAGACCCCGTGACCCCGAACAGGATTGAAACTGTATGGATGGATGGATCAAGGGGCGTATGTGACTGGACTCATTCCACCCGTCCCGTCAGGACGAGAGAACCACAGTTCTAGTACGACATAGTCAGAAGTGTGTGTATGGGCACCCACAACACCTGAGCTGCTTTTAACAGCAGTTTCTCTAAGTGCTAACCAAGTGTGTGCAGGCTTCGGACGTTGAATAAAGTAAAAAAAAATCTCATTATTTTACAAACACAAAACAAAAACTAACTGACCTTAAATAGGAAATGGTTCCCCAACTTTTCTGTTCAACATGGAGAAATTACAACAAGTCATGGAGTTCATGTTCTTGTGTTCATAAGTTTCATTTACCTGCAAAGGAATGCGCGCCTACACGTGCAGTGATTAATGCGCCCGGCCGCGCCCAGAGCAGCTCACGCTGTAGTGATGAGGGGAGTTCTGCTGATGATGCTGATGGCTGTCGGGATGACAAAGTGCGTTACACACATCAGCAGCTGCACCCGACAGAAAGAAAACAGCCTTTTCTCCTGCAGGCCTGAGCCAAAAGTGTCAACAGCAAGCAAAGCAGTTTCACATCTCCTTCTCAGACCAGGTCTGATATCAGAACGTAAGACACAATCCTCATTCAACATCAGCAGAGGCTTCCAGCAACAAGCTGCAGCCCCATCCCCCAGGAGAGACACTCCCTGGCTGTCTGAGCGCTGAAATAAGATTCTCAGTGGGCCAATTACCCTTCCCAGGTTCGTCTTGACCTGTTTGGACACAACTGGGAGTGGTGACATCACACGTATCACTCACCCAAAGTCCTCCCCACGGATGTCAGCTCAAACGGCTCACTGGGAGACAGTTCACTACCCGGCCTGTGAACTTGTCTTCTCTGTGAACTACTGCAAAACAAATAGAAAAAAAACATTAAAAGAACAAGGCTTTCTCAGCTGTTAAATAACCAGATACCACTCCGCTGCAGTCAGGGTCAAGTTCATGTTCACAACAGCCAGAACGCCGTCTTCTGTGGTCACGTCTCAAAGATGTGCGGTGTGTTTTTGCTCCTGATCTTGCTGGAGCACGATGCCGTCAACAACAGGAGCCTTATTCCATCATCGTATCTGTCGGTTAACAATGTCTAGAGTGTTGATCTGCTGATGGAGACAGTCGAATACTTTATACCAGGCAAACATGAACGCTGTGGCGAACATTAGTCTCATTGACAGTAAAATGAATGAACCGCAACTGGAGGCTCATTTACTTTCATGAGCCTCTGATGGGCCGAGACAACCCTGGAGACAGGCCTCCTAACTCTTTATTAAGGAGTCAACAATGCCAGGAGTTTGCTTCAGTGTGGCTGCTGACAGCAACACCAGTGCAAAATTAGGGTTCTTGCCAGTTTTATGCAAAGATGTCAGATTAATTTAACAAGCTGATTGAGGAGTGCTGATGTGTTTATCTAGCCTACCTCTATTAATGTGTTGAGTGTCAAAGACGCGTCGTCAGATGTGCGGGACACGTCTTCAGAGATGTTCCTGAGGTCCCCGTGTGTTTTGGACCCCGGCAGCACCGGCCCGCAGCTCACTCCTCAGGAACCGTAACCATCTGGAGGCCCTTTTAGCTGCTTCCCTGGTGGACTGGATGGCGTTCCTCTTAGCACCCCCAGTGAACCCTAGCAGTGTGTAGACCCTGCGTGATGACAGTCCGGTGATGCCTCCACACACTGCCCCACCACCTCCAGGTACTTGGCCCACTTCCATTCGTTCACCTCTTGGATCCCGTCCTCCAGGGGAACCGTCATGCTTTTCAGCGACTGATGTCAGCGCCAGGTCTGGCCTCAAGGAAGTTGTTGTACCGTGGTCTGAGAGCTTTAGCCGACTCCCCAGATCTACTTAAAGCTCCCAGTCTCAGAGAGAAGCGAACTGCCCAGCTGCAGGTTTTCGACTGGAAGTGGAGCTGGGATCAGAATTTGGCAGGTTTACGCCTCTTTGGCAGGTTTACGCCTCTGCGGCGTCTCGCCTGACAACCGTTGACGAATAATGGTTTTTGATGCAGTTTGACACTCTGATGTGAGACTCAGGGTATAAATGTTTTTTCTAACAGATGACACAGACCAAACACATGCTTTTCAAGAAAAAACGATCAGACAGCTGCAGCTCTGGTGGACAGCGCCACCTTGCTGAGGGGCATCTCCACATTAGCCCAGACCCTCCGGTTACCCCGAGCCGAACCCTCTCCTGAGTCCTGTGTTGTCACAGCTGTGAGTCTGTGTTTGAAGATCCTCTCAGAGGAAGCAAAACACTGCCTGCGAGAGGATCAATATCCCTCCTGGTATTATTGCTGGTGTGGCCTGGAAGATGATGGAGTGGAGCCAGGGCCAGCAGGTAGCTGTCAATCACAGACCACCTGATGAGACGTGTGCCTTTGAAAGTGGGAGGTGATGGTTTGAGCTAAAAACCCAAGTAGAAACCAGCTAAAAGCCATAAACTATCTATAACAATAATAATAATACGACCCTAAACCCCAACAAGGATGGAAATGCAAGTTCAATGTGATTATTATATTTATTCTGACTTTTATTTGTTAACAATCAGCACTGGCCCAAAATAAAGTTGTTTTTTTAACTCATCTAGTTTTATTTTGTTGTTTTTTTCCTGCAAACATGTTCTCCACATGGTGACAGGTCAGTCGCTTCTCTTCCTCATCCATGCCTTTCTAGTGTGTGCAGAATATGTTTTTGTCTTGTTTAAACTTAACGCTGCCATCACAGACGCAGGAATGAGCTGATGAAGCCCCAGACCTTCAGAGTCTGGCTTTTGGACTTGTTGCTGATATCAGTCTGGATCCTCATTTTCCGCTTACTCACATTTCTTCCAAACAAGATCTACAATACTGATTAGTCAGACCACAATACACATGTCCACGCTCAGAAGGTCCATCACAGAAATGCTGATGCTTTCTCCAGACAATGTTAATAGAAGGCTACTTTTCTTTTGCAAAATAAAGTTTTAAGTGTCATTTGGGATTGTAGCGTCGAATTGTAGTTTTTGACAAAGGTTTCTACAGTAATCCTGGTCCATGTGGTCCAATCAGCTGTTGATGAAGGATGGTTTTAGATGAAGTGTCATCTGGGGGACTAGAGATCACGGGTGTCTGGACAAGTGCCCGGGGTGCACTACGGGTGCAAGAGGAAAGAAAGAAAAATAGAACTTGACCCCAACCAGCTTTCTACAACTGCTCGTTCATATGTCAAGTTAGAGGACGGCGCCCATGTCACCAGAGAAAAGTTGCTGAGAAAGTTTTGTGTCTCCTCGCAATCGAGGATCTCTGAAATCTGATTCTTGTCAAGAAGAGCCGACTCGATTTCAAGTCAGTTCAATTTAAAAACTGTTTTTTAAATCCGAGATTCATTGAAGAAGGTTAAAGCTGTGGACAGGAGGGATCTCCTCTAGAGGTCTGAAGGATCTCTTGTCATGGTCTGAAGGATCTCCTCTAGAGGTCTGAAGGATCTCTTGTCGTGGTCTGAATGATCTCCTCTAGAGGTCTGAAGGATCGCCCATAGCAGTCTGCAGGATGTCCAGTGGTATTCTGAAGAATCTCCTGTTGCAGTCTGAAGGACCTCTTCTAGAAGTCTGAAGGATCTTCTGTAGTGGTCTGAAGGATCTCTTGTCGTGGTCTGAAGGATCTCTTGTCGTGGTCTGAAGGATCTCTTGTTGTGGTCTGAAGGATATACTGTAGAGGTCTGTCCTGCAGTGGGTCTGAAGACTCTCTGTTGCTGAATCACTGTTGTGAAGAGGATGTTCAGGGTTGTCCAGGATCTTCTTCAGTTTTTGAAGTATCCTCCTTTGCACAATGATATTCAGAGGATCAAAATAGTCCCTGGAACAGAACCAGCCTCTTTGCCAGTTTGATAATTTTCTTTACGTCTCTGGTTCTGATGCTGCTGCCCAACAGATGACTGCAGATGTGACTGAACTCTCCACGACAGACTGAAGTGAAGGAAAGTGCATCGAGGAAAAGTGAAGAGATGAGTGAAAACTGGAAAAAAGCAGCATCTGTCTGCATTTCAGTGATGTTGGAGACTGCAAAGTTTGGGGGGGGGGTACTCATCTCGGGATCTCAGGTCATTGATGTCAATCACAACACAAATTACTTGCAAGCGAAGAGTACTTTATTTATATAGGTCTGTAATATCACATCATTTTTTTTCATGTCTTGTGGAGTTAAATAATGACAACAAAAACCCAGCATGAATCTGCCTATCACGGTGAACTGGTATTAACGTAGATGTGAGGTTGGTGGTGTTTGAGATGGGGGCAGTGAAGGGTGCCGTTGGCCAGGCTGTAAAACCAGCCGGACCGTCACTGCTCAGATAAGTTTACTTTTCACTGAAATTTATCCAGATTCAGAAATAAGCAAACCTGATCAGATGTCTGCTTTTGAGGGACGTTGTTTTAAAGCCTTTAGATGATTTTCTCCCACACTGGCTGACAAGTGAAGATCCTCTACCTGCTTTTGTTCCTCATAGACTCATTTAATCACCATTAAAACCACGTGTTTTTAACAACATGGCTACGTTTTTCTAATCTTCTCAGTAACATTAGTTGGTTGCGCTGAACCGTTCACTTACCAGCTCTCAGTCTTCAAACAGCTTGTGGAGATCCTCAGCTTTTGCTTTGACAACGATTAAAACCTCTGGATCTCCAGTGTGCAGACCTTCAGCTGCTGAGTGACCAGATACCCACAACACAACGTTTAATGAAGCACACACCTACGCCGAGCTGAACCTTAACATGTGCTTGAAGGCTTCTCTGCAAACCAAATAGAAAATTAGGATCATTATGAAAACTTCTATCTGAAAACAGCTGAAACAATGTTTGCATCAAAGATTATATGAGTGACCTAATGACAGACGGGTATAAAGGCAAGGAAAGCGGTCACGGTAAACGATCACAGCACGGGTTCATCTGGTGGCGTTCCCTCAGTGAAAACATGCGGAGGACTGCTTTCTTAGCTTTGCCAGAGCTCCCTGACTCCTCTCTAATTACAGCGCCGTAGTTTACACAGGTGCATGAACCACAGCTGCACCACCGCAGCGGTTTCAAACAGATTCGTCGCCAGAGAACAGGAGCGGTTTTGACTATTTTGTTCCATCCAACGAAGTGCATCTGAACCTGCAACCACTCGGTCGTCAGCGCAGATCAGCACCAAGCAGCGCCGTTAGAACTGGATGCTCCAGCGTCAGGGCGTGTAATGACAACGCCACTGTTTCTGGGAACAGACAGGACGACCACGCACAGTTGAGTCCGGGCGTCTCTGGACACCGACCCAGCCGATTCACTTTAATCCACCTCTGAACGCGTCGGGGGAGTATGAGGTTTCAGGTTTTCTACCTCCGCTTCAACCTCACTTTGCTTTGGATGCAAGTGTCTCCTAAATTTCTAATTGTCAACGTGAATGTAAATCTAATAGAAAAACAATATGAAACGTTACAAAATTGTCAAATTAAAATGTGCTGAGTCCAGAGGAAGTTAACGAAGTGACGGCGTGTCGATCAGCAGTCAGCCACCAAGCGAAAACGCCACACTGAGCAGCTCTGCATTCTCCTTCCTGCCAGGATATTGCATTAAACAAACCCAGGGAACCCCACAGTCTTGCCTGAGCTTGTTTAAACATCTTTGTTTGCTCAAGTTTGTTGAGTGTGTTGAATTTCTGCAGACGACGGGGCTGTGTTATTGGAAAGAGAAGTTTATAAATCACTTCCTGTTGATGTTCCTGTTACACTAACGATGCACGTATTGTCAGAACGGCAACCCGGCAGACCAACACTGTTTCCACACCCACACTGTACGTGGAAGCCGGCTACACGCAGCTCCAACACATCTGCAGAGCCAACGTGTGACTTTACTCTGTTGTTTTTCATTGCAGATATGAACGAGGCTGCTGAAGGGGCCTCACTCATTCACAGATCTTTACCCTGGACCTCAACCTCTCCGTGAAAAGAGCAAAGATTTAGACAGTTGAAAATAAAGACAAAGCTTGTCTTGCTCCGAAAGCAGCCCCCTCCCACACACACATCCCAACCACACAATGATAGCGTACAATGGGATGATGTGTTCCTATGGCTGTTCACCGGATGTGTCATCTTGTGCTGCGCTGCAGAACTTCCCAGCATTGTCTGCAGGCCTCTGCCTTTGTGGCAGAGCAATACTAATACCTTGCAGATATTTCACAGTGGGTGAGTGCTTTCTTTCCACCCAGGCTGTGGGGTCCACTGGTTCCCAGGGTCAGGAAGCAGGGAGGCCCTGGGACTGACTGGGCCGAGGAGGCTTCAGCTTCAGCGGTGGGGGAGGAGTGGGGTAACGACCTGTATTCTCCCGTCACCATCCCGGTCTCTAGTGTATATAAAGTAGCAAAAAAGTATGTGAACACTGTAATTAATTGATTTTGTGCATTTGTGTGGAGTTTTTAAGATCTCTGACTGGATCTTTCCAAAAAGGTGGATTTTCTTTTTCTGAAAGCATTCTGTGGTGGATTTACTTCCATGTTTAGGATTGTTGTCCTGCTGCATCACCCAACTAAGCTTCAGCTGGTGGACGTCATCCTGGAGGAGAGTTTGGGAAACTTGGGAATTCTGTGAAGCAAGCCCAAATCATAATGCTTCCTCCACTGTACCTCACTGCTGGATAGATGTTTTTGCTCCATCCACAGAGCTGAGTATTCTTCTCAAACTATTCAACTTCTGTTTTACAAGTCCACTGAATTTTCTCAATAGCTTTAATGTGTCTATGGACCATCACAGAGTGCAAATGTGTGTTGTGGTTGGACAAATCAGTATTCCAGATGGGCACCTTGAGCTCTGGACCAAACTGCAGACTGTTATCAGCAGTGAGTCCAATATCCGGGGATCTCTGTGATTGTCGGGGTTTGGTTGACAAAGCTCGTTCCCACTTCTCTGATGGCAGCATTGAAGTTTTAGAGCAACATCTGCTGCCTTCCAAGGATGTCCATGATATTTCCAGCAAGACAATGTAAAACCGTTGTGGACACATTACAAAGCTGAAGAAGAAGAAGGTACTGACCCCCTTTTCAGATTCTGAGTTGAGTGATTTGCTTGAGGCTGGTTCACCAGCTGAAGAAAGCTGAAGAAAGCTGAAGAAAGCCCACCATGGCTGACGCAGTTTCTCTCCCTGGTCTCATACAAACACTGGTAATAAAAAAGAAAACGATTGTTTCTGTCATTTATAGAATAAATGTAACGTGTGTGATAAATACCAGGATCAATGCTGCAGTTATTCCAGTTTTGGACCTGATTGTGAGCCTGCCCGACTTGATTCTACCTTAGATGAAAAAAGTGTTTTTTAACAAAACCAGGACATGTGTATATGCAGATGCGATGTTTGTGACGAGCGCTCGTGCCGTTTGCTGAGCGGAGACTCGAGGGGAACTGAGAGGGCAGACAGAGGAACCGACTGTGAGAGCAGTCAAAAGGAACGTTGCCCCAGGCCTATAAAAGCACATTTTTCACCAATGTCATGGAGAATTCTTTTACTAATGAGCTGAATCCATGGGTCATCAAGTCAAAAGCAGAAGGGAGTCGCTCCTTTGTGTAATTAAATCATGGACAGCTTTGTAGTTGTAATAACTGGCACGCTAAGCCCACTCAGTCCAGTGCAAAAGAAGGTAATAAAGTAGATCTTTTCAGTCTGAGCCAAGAATTAGATGGTTTGTTGTGCACTTTTCTATTTTAGTTGGACATGCAGGTGGTGTTTCATCATTCATGAAAGTAGGAAAGAAATTAAGATTCATTAAGCAGCTGGAGTTTTCCATCCAAAGGCAACATTCATTTCAGGTGCAGAGAGCGGCGTTTCTTTACCAGAACGAGTAACGATGGGGCACGCTCCCCGTAAACGTCCCTGTCATCTGTGTGACAGCTGCTGCTTAGGCAGTACCAGGCACTTTCTAAAGATATGAACGTTTGGAAAGAGACCTTCTCGTAGGGATAATTACAAGCTGCACACGCGCTCCTTTTATTGGCAGCACACCCAACACATAACAAGGAAAAACAAACATTTAAGGATATTTTATGTCAGTTAAAACTGACTAGAACTGAATGTTAAACAGATGGCATTGTTATCTATGACGGTTATTTCTCAGTTTGCTCTATTATTATTATTATCCACCAACACATCCATTAATCCACTAATCAAGGTGTGTGTGGCAGCTTCAGTAGAGATCCCGAGACCTCCTCTGCCTGTGGCCACATCCTCCAGCTCTAAGAGATATCTCTCCATCGTGTCCTGGGTCTGCCTACAGGTTGGACTTGTCTGAAACACCTTCCCAGGAAGGGATACCGAACAGATGCCCAAACCACCTCCACTGGTTCTTGCCAAAGTTGAGAAGAAGGTATCCTTCTGTGTAACTGAGCTCTTTACCCTATCCCCGAGGGTTGCTGCTCATTTCAGCAGCTTGGATTCACTAACTCAGTGTTTGCGTCACTGCTCTCTGTTCATCACCACAGATGAGGGTTTACTTGCAACGTGAGAAGTTTTTCTTTTGGTTCAGTTCTTTTTTTTTCAACTGGTACAACATCTGCACAACCAGCCTACTTGTCAACATCTTGCTTCATACAAGACCTGAACAAGGTGAACAAGACCTCAGATAGCTTAACAACCTATTCCCAATCAAGGATCATCAAGCTACCATTTTCCAACTAAGGGCTTCTAAAACGTCTAAGGACTGACTTTCATCTTAAATGGTATTTCAGGTCAAACCCAGAAACGAGTGGAAGACAAGCAGGTAAAGGTGAGTGAGTGAGTATTTTCTTGAACAAAAAAAGACAGGAATTGATGTTCTCGGCATGAATCCAGCTAAGGAAGGTGAGAAACAAGGCAGTGACAACACTACGGTTCGGAGTGGACAAAGACATCCCTGGAGACTCAGTGGCAGCTCCAGTCCATAGGAAGGTTTTCTAAAGAGAGCTACTATCAGCTTAACTTTCTGACAACTTGTCTTAACGTAACTAATAACTTGGCCAGAGTTGTTCCGGCTGTTTTTCTGGATAAGATAAACAACGATCTGGCAACAAGGAGGCAGAAGACTGAAGCTTACAAACCCTCAGACCAGGAGTCCACCACGGGTGAGAAGAATCGGCAATCGGCACTTCGCCCATCAGGCAACATCAGCAACATCATGTCCAGGGATCAAACAGCTCATGGCAAAAGGGTTGAGACCCCATAAAGCAACTCCCACGGGACATCACAGGCTGCAAGATTTTATCAAAACCACACTCCCGAGGAATGGCTGGTGAACATTCAAGCAGAAAACAACAACAAAACACAAACTTGAGGAGAAATAGTAAGTACCCCCTCACATTTCTGATCTACTGATAACCAGCAGGTATGCAGACCTCTATAAGAGCAGACCTTTTAGCGGTGTTTACATGTGTGCTAACACAATGCCAAGAGGGAAAGACATACCAGACCAGCAAGTTAGGAACACGTTGGTAGATTATTATCAAGTTATCAGCCTTCCCAGGAGTGGTCATCACAACAGATTTACTCCAAGGCCAAACCATTCAATGCTCAGAGATACACAAAACTGGCCCCGACCGGAGAGCAGAACCGGGAACCATGCAGCCAAAGGTGAGTGAGATGAGTAGTCAAGCCAGGTAGGTGTGGGCAAGGCAGGAGCAGGGATGAGAGAACAACAAAGACGACCCCAGATCCCAACACCAAGAGCTGCAGACCAACAGGCCTCGCTGAGCATGTCAACTACGAACGTCTATGACAACTACAAGAAGATTGAGAACAAGTATGTAAAACATCTTCTGTCTAAAAAGAACATGGACTGAGGTTCACAAAACTGCATCTGAACAAACCAGCAGACTTCTGGAACAACCAAAGTGGAGATGTTTGGTCCTAATGTCCAGAACCATGCTTGGAGGAAACAAAACACTGGAATTCAACGGGAACACCTCATGTGAACTGTTTATGTTCGTCTGCGTTTGCTTCTGTCTGAACTCAGCATGACCAGATGAGTTTTATCATGTTCTTACACACAATGAACAAAAAAACAGGATTAAAAATTCAGGTACTGGTGCACGAGTGAAAGTGTATTTTCAAAATTACTTCTTTAATCCCAAAAGGGAAGTTATATAAAGAGCTACATATCAGATTATAGACAGAGCTACTGTTCTACAACCAGGAGGAAACCACGTTGTTCCTCTTGAATCTCAGTTTCAACTACCAGCTGAATTACGGCACTCTTACGGTCATTGTTAAGATGGTTTTCTGAGGATTGTCTAGCAACTCCACCCTAGTCTGGCTTTAAGGCTGAGGCACGTTTGAGAGCTTTATTTAAGAGTCCTAGACTTCTTTGAACTTCTGAGATGGTTTTGTTGATCAGCTGAGACATACTTCAGCTCCCGGCTGGTTACGTGATCCCTCAACAACACCTCTGTAAACGTACACTTGTTAAAGGGCTCACGCTGTTGCAGCCGTGCCCGGTGGTCATGCCTTTGGTGGATGGACAGGAATCCAGCAGATACAGTGGGAGGAGTGGCGGGGTATGCTGGGGGAGTGGACTAATCTCTCATTTAACCCCTAAAAGGACACACTGGCAAGTGATTAATGTGCACGGCCTCGTTCTACAGTGATGAAGCTCCTTTCAGAGTTGACCTGAAGCTTTTAAGAAGCATTCCCAGCATTTGTACACTTCTCTTTAAACTGGGAGGCGGAGCAGACAAACTGGGTTTTCAGTTCAGTGAGTTTCTTTCAAGTCCAGAATTACAGCATTAAAGTGAGGTTTTGTGTCCGAGCGCTTTGAGACGATAAAGAGGCTTCCCACAAAAGCATAACTCAACAGCTGTTTTAGCAATGCACAGAAGTGTGAATGCAACTTTTTCATTTCTAGTCCTGTAGATGAAAGGCTCCTTTCATGCGGCCTGGGAGCAATAAAAACGGAGCCGGGTCCAGGTGGTCCAGGCTGACTCACAGCGCTGGAGAAGAAACAGTCCTGGTGCTGTTGTTCCTGGGACAGGGAACGTTTTACAATTCAAACTAGAAACATACCAAACCAATTCCAACATAAAAACAGAATTCAGTCATTTGCAAGTCATCAAACCTACAAACATGTTTTATTTAACTTAAATCAACTTGTTTTGTTTTTAGCAGCATTGCCTCTGCGCTTCATCGGCGACTCCATCACTCGAGGTTTCGCAGCGGCAGCAGGTGATTGACAGGTGATGCTTCTTGGCACGTTCCAGGTCGGGGGGGTCCAACCATCCCAATGGGAACGACTTGGGGATTATTTTTAGGATACTGAGATTAAATACTGAATATAAAATTTATCTTACATAATGTAATAGTTTTGATAAAGTTTGAACTGCTACTTTTGTTTTTCTTAAATCACACGTACCACCCGGAGTACTGCTTCGTACCCCCAGATGTAACCCCCACCCCCCGGTATCAGTTGGTGAAAGCCTTGGACTGCAGGCAGACCAGTTCAGCCACTGGACTCCTCTACTGCAAAGTCCTGCTTTTGTAATGGATGCAGTACGTGGTTTAGTGTTATCTCACTGAAAGATGCAAGACCTTCCCTGAAAAATGTGAGTCTTCACGGGAGCAGATGCTGCTCGAAAGCCTGAATATACCTTTCAGCATAGACGTTTCCTTTCCAGATGTGCCAGATCCCTTCAGCAGACACTGAAAGACCTTCTTACCATCGGAGATGCAGACTTCTGAACTGAGTGCTGAGAACAAACAGGATGATCTCTCTCCACGATGGTCCAGATGACACGCCGTCCCTGGTTTCTGAAAGTATCTCCAGATTATGGTTCATCTGACCACAGGACATCTTTCTGCTTTGCCTCACTTCATGTGATATGAACTTTTGCCCTGCGTGCTTAGAAAGTGATTTCTGGAAGCCGTCCTGAGTCCATTTAGGGATTTTACTACAGAATCATGTGTGTCGTGCTGCCTGAAGACCAAACGATCAGAGACATTCAGTGCTGATTCTCAACCTGCATGTCCCACGCATACAGAGATTTCCCCAGATTCTCAGAAACTTTAGGTCAAAATTCGTATTACAGAAGATGAGATATTTCTTTTAGGTGTTCTGCAGCTCTCAAATTAAAAATGCACTTTTCTTTTTCATGAAATTGTCTTAAAATGTCTTACTTTCAGCATTTAATGTGTTATATATTTTCTATGTTCCATTGCGATTAAATGTGAGTTTTAGAAATGATTTTAATTGTGATTTTACGGCTGCAGCAACTTAGAATAGTGATTTCGGGGAAGAGCTGCAAACGTCACGGTTGCAACAACACATGGTTCCAGTGTTTGATGCTCAAAGCGGAGTCCTCCCCCACTTATCTCACTCTTTCCACAAAGGACCTTGTTAATAACATTCTGGAGCTCAGTGGGCCTGATTCCAGCCATCCAGGTTTCTAAGTGACAGAAAAATGTTTTACTCTCGGGGCAACGTGTGACTCCAGCGAGGCCTCAGCACTGTACATCACTGAGCACAGGTTCCAGCCTCAACCACATCTGTTCACCGTCTGAAGGGACACACATGCTTCTGTGTCCCACAGATCTGCTGGAAACGGTCCTGGAGAACATGTGAGGGGGTTAACGAACACATAAGCATGACAGCGTGGAGCCGGCAGAGTGGACTGCTCAACGCATCTTCTAGACGTATTTAGAGATTAATGCCTCCAATCAATTGAATGTTTAGGACTGTCCTCAGTAGTGTCCTAAACCACATCATATTCACAAATGAAATGAAGCTGATGGGAAAAAAACAACCATGAACTTAGATTTGATTCACTGTTGTAAAAAAATAGAAGTCAAAGAATCATTATTCTTTAATGTTTTAATTTTGCATTCACTATGCCCTCCCAACTTTATTTTTATTATTACTTTTATTGTTTGAGGTTGTAAAAGTGTGTTTTTGTGACATTTAAAAGGCATAACTTTGGGTCTTGCTGCTTTTCTTTCTTTCTTTCTTTCTCATAGTTCAGCGTCTCCAAGTGTTTTTTCAGTCCATCACTTGGCTCTAAGCCATCAGATGGATCTGAAAACATTAACTGGTCCAAAAACATGTTCGGACTGATAGAAGCTGTGTCCACTGTGATCTTAGATGAAATTATGGAGCAGTTCCTTGGTATTTAAATGTGATTCTTATTTATAATCTCTTTGACAACAACCTGTTTGACATATTTACTTTTCATTTCCTGTCTGTCCAGGGAAAGACAACATCTGGGAATGATATCATCCACATCCTTTGACTTTTCTTGTAGTTACTGTGACCATGGCAACAGAGGTCTGCGTGAGAGGAGAGTTCAGGACTCGAGCTGCGTCTCTGCAGAGGCAGTAAAATAAAAACTGCTCAAAACGTCATTCTTTAATCATCACTAATCAGTTCAACGTCCTCTGAAGAACATCCAGTCAACTCTCTGTAACAGCGATCTAGAACTACTTCGCACATCTCTAGGGACCCAAAGAGCCCCGTCAGCCCACACTGTTGCCATGGCAGCCACTGACCACCTCTAACTTCCATGCAGCTGTCTGTGTGAGCCCCCCAACCCCCAACCCCTAACCCCCCAGCCACAAACACATGGTCATGTTGCCTCTGTGCAGCAGGAATCTACATGGAAGTCCTTCCCTGCATGTAAACAACACAACCAACCTGACAGGTCGTGTTTCTCAGTTGCACCACGTAACACGGTTGAACACCTTGAAATGTCTTGCTTGTTAATTTCGGCTCCACCATTTTGTTGCCGTCCTCCTGTTTGTTTTTCTCAGTGTTTATCTGAAGAGGGCAGCCTTGAACCTTCCCTCGTGCAGCTCTGTTGACACTTTCTCACCAAAAAGAAATAGAGAGAAAAAAAGGCTCCACGCAAACCTGCTGTGTCACAACCCACACTATGTATGCAGGACCACCCATCCAGCACTTAAAGTCCCTGGCTGGGATTTAAACCTCACTAACCCTTACCCCCCGCCCGTCAAATAACCGACAGAAAAAATGATTCTGTATGCATGCATCAATGAATGTGCAAAGCAGTGAGACGGGAAGGAAAAGTGAAGGGAGGAGGAGGAGGAGGAGGAGGAAGCGGAGGACGGCAGCAGCTGAGTGCAGCTCTCTCTCATCACCAACCAATGTTTTGTGTCTGCTTTTTTGATATGTTTTGCAGAAGAGAACGAAACAGCATTGTGCGTTCAGCTGTGCCGTATGTGTCTATTCTCTTGGCCCTCTTTACTTTCACTGCAGGTCTTTCTCTTTTGTCACCCTGAGCCCTCCTCGCCCTACAACACCGCCCCTCCTAAACCCTCCTAAAGTCCCCGCACTTTATCTAAAAAGGAAAGGGAAGACGTGGAGTGGCAGTGTTGGTGGGGGGAGGGGCGTAGTGCTGTTGTAATCTACAATTGTTACAGTCTGCAGCCTCGCTACGCTGTCACCATCCCGAATTGATTTAACCATCAATGGCAGTATCCATTTAAAGGCTGCGGGCGCTCTGGCTCCGACTGCCCAGTTTCAGCTGAATGTGCAACTAGCCCCCCTACAGCTCTCTTTCCCACCATCGGCTTTCAAAGGCTTTTGTGCGCGGAAAAAGCGGAGGGGTCACCAAAATGCCCTCCCTGGGTCAACTGCGAGCAGAGCAGAGTGAAGTGGTGAGGAAGAGGAAGCATTTCCTAAAGCGTTCTGCCATTGGTGAACTTCAAGTCCTCTGTGCAGAAGAAAAAATGTGTTCATGTGTGGAGGCCTGGTGTCAGTGGAGTCCTTTAATACGGGCCACTGAAAATATTTGGAATCCCAGGCATCTGCGTGCTGTTATCACCACAGTGGAAGGTCCAGTCCAGGTCCAGTCGGGCCGTTTTTACCTCTGCTGGAGTCAAGGACAATCAAGCTTGATTCATACAACACATTTCAGTAACCTAAGTTGAACAAAATGCTTCAGGGCATTAAAAACAGATAAAAGAGCCATACATAAATACAATATAAATCTAAATAAAACACGTTAATATAGAGTAAAACAAAACTACATCAATAAAGCAAATTCTAACAGAGAAAAGTGACATGGTGTTAATCTGATTAAGTATGTTCTGAGTTTGGCTGTGAACGGGCGCAGGTCAGAGGTCGTACGTAGCTCAGGAGGAAGGGCGTTCCAGGGTTCGGGACCTGTGACTGCAAAGGTACGATCACCCTAACGACACTGGCCGGCAGAACCCAGAGCTCTGTTGGGTCCATGAAGGCTTAAAATCCCACATAGATATGGAGGTGCAAGTACATTGGCAGCGCTAAAAACAAAGACGTTTAAACTGTCCTGGGAGGTGGTATTTGTGCACGTCAACCGGCCAGCGGCAGCATTCTGAACAAGCTGCAACTTTAACTAACACCAACCAACAGCCTTGACAACCGAGTCAACCTTTTCATTACATTTTAATCTGCTGTCTAAGGTCACATCCAGATTTTTGACCACGTGGTTAAGATGACGGGTCAGAGCAACAGGACCTGGAGCTACTGAACATACTACACTGCTGGACCACTTAGAGGGAGCAAACGCTATAAATTTACTTCTGCTCTTATTCAAACAGAAACAATTATGTGACAGCCAGAATGTCACGTCATCTAAATAACTGTAGATGGATTTGGATGAAGTGGGCATAAATGGCTTGGTAGATTGTCTGCATACAGATGAAAGGAGACATTATGATGGGAAATAACTGACCTTAAAAGCCAACATGTATAAGGAAAATAGAAAAGAGCCCAAAATGGATCCCTGTGGCACACCAGACATCCGATGGGTTGTGGAAGAAGAAAGGTGATTGATCCTGAAGAAACTCCTGTTTGTTAATTAGGACCTAAACCAAGCACAGGTGCCTGACTAAAATTGAGTGACTAAACTGAATATTCAGAAGTGAATAATACTTTAATAATCCCCAAAGGAAAAATATGTTGTTGCAGTATGAATAAATAATAAATACATAAAAAAAAAGAACTGCTGCCAATCCCCTGGAGAGTTCAAAGTGTAGTAAGAAGAGAGGAGTGATTTAAAACCCCAGAGATGTTTGTGAACGACAGGGAAACATGGAAAGAAACTAACACTCCAAACACAATGCAAACTTTGTTAATTATTTCAATGACCTGCTGTCTGTAATATGTGCTGATTACGAGTGTTTAATCATTGTGTGAGACGTTAACACCCATGGTGACAACCACCAAGTCAGAGGCTCATTTCAACTAGCGGGAGTTCCCGGTTGATTCTTTTGGGGCCGGGGCTTTTACACATGTCTCCATTACCAGGAATCGCCCTGTAAAAGTGGCCTTCAGGAACCTTTATGGGGCGAATAAAGTCCCTGGAGAGCTACTCAGGTTGGCCAAGAGAAACCTCCCGACAGAGGGTCTCTGCTGATCAGGATTTATAAATTACGTTCAGAACTCTTGCGTAAACATAAATCATGTGACGACAACTCACTTTAACCATTTGGATGAGGAACATTTGCCTGCGAGTACATTTGATGAAGTTGGAGATTACAAGAAAAATCATTAGATGGGCCAAGAAAAAAACGACAGCTGGACTAGAGTCGGTCCAGGTCTTGTTGGCGTATTTCGCCAATGTGCACTAGTGTGTAGCGGAGACACGCTGGCTGAAGGGGCTGAGAAGATGATAATTCAGAAGAAGATATTTACAACTGAGAAATGCAGGGGAATCTTTCTTTCTGAAATCATCAACAAAAACATCAATAATAGTTGTGCCTTGTTTGCTACTGTGGACAGGTTAACAAACTCATTATCTCACCTATTTATGACACTGTAACTGTAAGAAACAATAAGGTTATACAAATGATTATAAAGCCATTTAACTATACAATTCCCCACAAGGCCTGGCTAGACTTCCTAATACTTTCCAAATGAGTCTGGTTCCTGTGGAACAGGCCTTCATTTCCAGGGGACAGTACCAACAGAAGAAACTGTCCTTGAACACCTTTGGATAAACTAAAAACTACTTTATTAATTCCCAAAGGGAAATTAATTGTTGCAGTGGTCATGATTTAAGCATCTTCAAAGAATTATTGTAGACATTATTGCAGTGGGCAGGAAAGATCTCCTGTAGCAGTGTGAAGGATCTTCTGAAGTGGTGTGAAGGATCTCCTGAAATGCAGTGAAGGATCTCCTGTAGAGGTATGAAGGATCTCCTGCATCAGTCTGAAGGATCTTCTGAAGTGGAGTGAAGGATCTCCTGTATAGGTAAGAAGGATCTCCTGCATCAGTCTGAATGATCTCCTGAAGTGGTGTGAAGGATCTCCTGTAGAGATGAGAAGTATCTCCTGTAGAGGTGAGAAGGATCTCCTGTAGAGGTCTGAAGGATCTCCTGCATCAGTCTAAAGGATCTCCTGAAGTGAAGTGAAGGACCTCCTGTAGAGGTGAGAAGGATCTCCTGTAGAGGTCTGAAGGATCTCCTGTATCAGTCTGAAGTATCTCCTGAAGTGGTGTGAAGGATCTCCTGTAGAGATGAGAAGGATCTCCTGTAGAGGTCTGAAGGATCTCCTGCATCAGTCTAAAGGATCTCCTGAAGTGAAGTGAAGGACCTCCTGTAGAGGTGAGAAGGATCTCCTGTAGAGGTCTGAAGGATCTCCTGTATCAGTCTAAAGGATCTCCTGAAGTGAAGTGAAGGACCTCCTGTAGAGGTGAGAAGGATCTCCTGTAGAGGTCTGAAGGATCTCCTGCATCAGTCTGAAGTATCTCCTGAAGTGAAGTGAAGGACCTCCTGTAGAGGTGAGAAGGATCTCCTGTAGAGGTCTGAAGGATCTCCTGCATCAGTCTGAAGTATCTCCTGAAGTGGTGTGAAGGATCTCCTGTAGAGGTCTGAAGGATCTCCTGCATCAGTCTGAAGTATCTCCTGAAGTGGTGTGAAGGATCTCCTGTAGAGGTCTGAAGGATCTCCTGCATCAGTCTGAAGTATCTCCTGAATTGGTGTGAAGGATCTCCTGTAGCCGTCTGTTGCAGCGGATCCGAAGAAGCCTTTGACTGAAGACACTGTTGCTGAATCACTTTGTTGTGAAGAGGATGCTCAAGGTTGAACATGATCTACTTTGTTTCCAGAGGAGGACCAGCCTCCTTTGTCAGTTTGTTCAGTCTTTTTAAGTCACTGGTTGTGATGTGTTGGACTCTAGGAATACAAACAGATTGCCATTATTCCAGGTGCCAGGATAGGAATACAGGTGCGGAAACAAAATATATACCAAGTAGGAACATCATCTACCATACTAGTATCACCAAAAGACATGGTTTGTAACAGGAAGTAATGGATGTTGGTAATTTTACGGTTATAACGTTTTGAATGAAGGCATTATTAATAATTCTGGAGGCATGTTGGTTGTTTTAAATAGTGGCTCTTGCAGGCTTCTGTAGCCATCCCGTAAGCCCCACCCCTGCCCTGTTGTGATTGGTTTGGTACGTTCTGTATCAGTGGAAATGTTGCTTGGTCCTTTACGTATCTGTGACTTGACAAAGATGCAGACATGGTGGAAGCTGTTATATAGTAATATGACGATCAACAGACCAAATATGTAATGTCTATTTCTGCTGAGAATCGAATACATCTCATGAGAAAAACTCCTGTCCACTAAAAGGTATCAGTTTTCATGATGGCATGTGCTGCTTTTCACTTCCAGTGTATATTTCCTCTTAATTTCAGTGAAATCTTTTAATTGGTAAAAGTATATAAGATTATGTGGCTTCTGTAAATGATGACGACTGATGCGGTAGTCTGGTCGCGTGTTTGCTGTAGATGCTTTTATGTGATAATCATCAACTTACGTCTGCATTCTGTATCTAATCTGATTTCAAGTACAGGGACAGCGATGCCAAAGTCTTTATTCATTGTATTCATTTTCTGTTTTCAAAACCTTGTGTGTGCGTTTGACTGGAAACGATCGTCAGATCAGAAAAAGTTTGCCAGATTTGTTGCCGCTATCCCACATTATACTCATAATGTGCTGCGTAAAAAACAGATTTAATGCATCTGGATGCATTCTGTGATCAGTTATGCAACCTCGGTCAAAATCCCTCAGTGGTGCAAAATTATAGATAACTTTATTATCATAAACATATGGCCTTAGATATGTCACCCCTCCTCTCAAATTCATTTGCCCCCTTAATACTGAGGTTGGGGCTGATAAACCTGCCTGCAGCTGAAGTCTTGTATTAGTATAACAAGCTTCTACCACATTTAGTCCCCTTACAAAGGAGATTTTATTGATGGTCTGTACTGAGTCTCCTAAACTTGGGATTATTACATCGTAAGGCACAGACCAGTGGGCGACGGTGGGCCACACCAAGAGGTGTGTTTGGTGTGTAGCTGCAAAAGAGATCACAAGATCCAAATTCTCTTAAATATTTTTGTTTACATATCTGAGGCACAAGTTTCAAGAAAATTGGACAAATGCCCTCAGACTGGTTCCTGCAACTCTCATTTACATTTTTTCTGTGGAAAATGGCAGGATATTTGGCATGATAGAAATTGTTGGGAATAGACGGTTTGGTTCTGGAGCCTCTCAGGAGTAAGGTGTGGTTGGGGTTGGGGTTGGTGGGGTTGCGGGTCAGCTCTTGCCTATATGGTTCTCAACAAAAGTGAATTTTCCCAGTTTCACCCTGCACAGTCGGGCAGGAGACGCCACAATTCTGTGAGGTTGTTCCAGTTCAGGAATACGTGCACGGAGTTTAGAACCTGCAGGTTTCATTTCTGCTGCCCAAAGACGTCTGACTTCCAGAATGAAAAGTCTAAAGTAAAACGGAAACTATAATAGTCCTTACAGAATTATTGCTGCTTTGAGGTAACTCCAGCGCAACAAGCAAGGTGTCTTGGCATGACGATATGTTGGATAAACCTCGCTGGATAAACAGAAGCGGTCCACCTCGTCATCCAATCACGGCTCTCCTGCAGGTCCGCTCAGATCACAGTTAATGATGGCACTGGTTCTCGATAATGTTCTAATTATCTGAACAGGCACGACTCAGCAGTCTCCAGGCTCCAGAGAGGGAGCAGGACACCTCATTACTCCTCTCAGTGGCTTGTATCCACGATGTCTGGAGAAGCTGTTTCTCTCTGTGACAGGTTTCAGGTCTTCGCATTGTGCTGTTACTCTATCTGTTAATTGTCCAGGAAGAGCTCCATATTGGGACAATAAGTTGAGATGGACTGTTGAAGTTTTAAGTGAAGCAGAAGGAAAGCAGAGAAGCCCTCTCCATCTAAATTAGCCTCGGGTGGGAGCCATTATGCATACAATAACTCTGGGTTGGGCCATGCGCTTGAATACAGATGAGGCTGCCTTTCACATTCCTCTTCTCTACAAAGAGAGTATCGCTCTCTTGTTACCAGGAAAAGGGCTGCTGCACTCGCTCTTTTTAGTTCAGTTTTGCTCCTGTTGTTACCATGGTTACCTAAATACTATTCAGTCCCTACAAGAAAAGCAGCCTTGCAGGTGGCAGTCCTTTAAAGCGAAGAATGCCACAAATGCAGTTCTTTCAAAAACAACTGTTGAGCGAGTGCCGATGAGAGTTTGCCCGTCTCAGCGACACATTCTGCCAGTTTTTAAATCTAAAAATATAAGATAAATGAGCTGGAGTCTTGGGTTTAATGGGAGGGACATAATTGCTTTAAAGTAGAGTGTTACTCTGTATAAAGACACTATATTGTTGGAGGATATGAGTTTGTTAAAGGCTTCCTAAAATAACCAGTTTTGCTGAGGTCTTGGTCTGAAGTGATGGGGGAGGGGAGAGATGGAGTAATAACACGAGCGCATTTCTGTGTTGAGCTTGTCGCTGAGTAACCAGTTGCCTTGGTAACCTGCTCCTTCGCAGGCACACTGCTCGTCTCTTCTTCATCAAATGGCAAGAAGATATTAAAGTGTTCATTTCAAGGCTTCACATAACAACAGCGTGACGGCCAGGTCCAAATGAGGGACACATGTCCCGTGTCATCTGCCATATGGTTCTGAGAGGTCCTGCTCTGCTGTGAGCTAATGGCTCACAGCTTGATGGGTTTCTTCAGTCTTTACTGTTTATGATCATGGCTGCGGGTCTTCTCTTAGCTGTTGACTCTTCATTCAAACGTTTCTTTGTGGTCTGTGTGACACCAGAATGGACTGGCGTCTGTCGAATGTGTCCTGACCTCCAGCTACACGACACCCGCTACAGTTGTGGAAGAGGAAGTACATCCTCAGCCATTTCTGAGGTTCAGCATAGCACCTCCTAATAAAAATGATTCATCCTTAAGAGGACTGAAAATGGCAGAACAGGCACAGGAAATGAGTGAAAAAGGAGGCCCAGCCCATGACTCAACAGCTTGTAGATCCACCTTAAGCAGCAATAAGTTGACTTTATCAGCGTCTCACATGGTTGTGGAGGAATCTTGGTCCATGCTTCTTTATAATGTCCGTTAATAAAGTCCGTTGACGTTTGCAGATATTCATTTATGCACATCTGCTTAAGATCCCGCCACAGCATGGTCAGGTGAAGGTCTGGAGTCTTCCTGCGTCACACCAAAGCCCCAACCTTTTTTTTTTTCAGCCATTCTGATGTTTTTGTCCTGCTGTTTTTGGGATCTTGTCCTCTAATTAAGCTAATTAAACTAATTAAGAAGGTAAAATCGTTTTGTTTCGAGAGCCGTCGAAGACTGTTTTAGACTATGTTGCTAGTTTTAGTAATTCTGCTTAAGGGAATGTTTCATTCATGGTGAGGTGGAGAGGGGGCGTAGGGGGTGGGGATGGGGGCGAAATGACTACAGGTTTTGGGTGCAGTTCTGTTTCGAGAGACAATATCGTTTAAAGTCATTTAAAGACAAAAAAGCTTCAAACTTTTCATACTCATATTGCAGGACAGGAAACGGAGCCAAATCCACTTTCTTTCAACAGCAGAATGTGAAGCTTTAGAGCTGCTTCTTGGTCTGCGTCTGTAATAAATGGACACAACTCCCAGTTCTAATGAACCTCATATGACTGCCAACGGAAGCTCCTTCACACATCAATATTTGAAAAGCTGATGAATAATGAACACGTGAAATGGGAATGCATTTAATTAGGGGTATCATCCAGTGCTGTTGCAATATTTATTGGTTTTATGCATTTTTAAGGGAATTTCTCTTTCTATTTCTAACATGCAACACATGACAACTGACAGCAATTATGGCTCTGGAACCGAAGACTTTGGTACAAACGGCACTTTAAACCACAACATGAAACCGGAGCGCGTCTGTTGTCGTGATCCACGGTGGCCGCATGTCACCAAGTGTACGACTGTGGTTGTGTCTGAGAATGCTCCACTTGTTGTTCACACACAGCAACACGTCTCCTTTACGCTTGTACTGTAATTAAGAACAGGGTTTACAAGGACGCAGTTCATCGTGGCAGACAAGCGCGTCTGTGCCATAAATTCGCCCTCTTGTCCCTGGACTGAACAGGCTCTGACAGTGGTCACATGATCTGTTTCCACTTGAAGACATGGTGGAGTACTGGCATGAACCACATCCATCACAGCAGACTTTAATCACAGTCAAAGACGGTAACATCACAAAGGCTGTTAGAAAGATAATCACACTTTCATATATCAGATTAATGCTGTGGGACCCACATACTGATTCATTAAAGCCTTCATTATGCTGAATAGATGCCATTGCTTCTAGGTATTCCTTCTACCATCTCTTGAATCAGGAAATCAACAAACACAAGAAACGTGTACTACGTGTACAATGAAGAACACAACTTCACCACATGAGCCTGTGAGCAGAGATAATGGACACGTCTTCGGGTGCGAACCTGTTTTCACCAGTGTGTCATTTAGTTAGTCCCACGACACCTCCAGAAGGTGAAAACAGTGATCTCTGGCGTCCCAGAGTCATTTCCCTAATGCCAGCTGTCAACACAACGAGCAGCACTACTTTAGCAACCAGCTGGTTACCAGGGACCTGGTTACCAGGGACCTGGTTACCAAGGACCTGGTTACCAAGGACCTGGTTACCAAGGACCTGGTTACCAAGGCTACAACAGCACTGCCTCCTTCAGCACACTGTTTAAACAGTGATGTCACGTGTTGCTGATCTGAGATTGAAGTCACCTCATAAAATCATCTGGTACAGAGCAGTTAAAAAAAAAAGTCCAGATATAAATATGAAAATATGATATCATATAAATATGAAAATATTTATATCTGTTCTTTTAATCCTCTCTATGTAAAAAAACAAAAAACAAATATAAAAGTATTGTAATTGTAATGTCTTGATTGTGTAAATACACATATGTTTTCCCACCAGGCTGTTATTCCCGAACTACTTCATATACGAGGATAAGTTGCATCAGTCCTTGGTCATCTGACCATCAGCAGGTCTACAACGGCAGAGGTTCGCTGCACATCAATCTGGAAGGTTTTTGGGTTTCAACATTACACACTAAGAACAATTATACACAAATATTTAGCATTTGAAATAGTTGGCAATCTTTCCAGGAGTGGACGTCCAAACAAATTTACTACAAATTCAGACCATGTGATACTCAGGGAAATTCAAAAGAAAAAACGACCTGTAGGACCCTACAAGCCTCACTGAGCCTGTTAGATGTTAAAGTCAGTGACAGTGGAGTCACAGTACGACTGCACACGTGTGGTCTGCCAGCAGAAAGCCTCTTCTGTCTTAAAATAACAAGGAAGAATGACTGAGGTTCACCAAACTGCATCTGGACAACCTACAAGACCTCAGGAACAATGTCCTCTGGACACGTGAGACCACACTGGAGTTGCATTTCAGCAGAAACACCTCATCCCCACCTTCAAACACAGCGGTGGAGGCGGGGAACCACAGGACCTGAACATCTATCACTTTCAGTCACCATGAGCGCCATGAATGAAAATCAGGGCATTCTAGATGATAAGGTGAGACCATAACTGTCAGCAAAAGCGAGATTGAAGCTGTGTCACCCGGACAATGATCTGAAACATACCAGCACATCTGGATCAGCAGACGTTAAGATTTGCATCACGTAGTCAAGGACCAGACCTGGTGGTACCTTAGGAGCCATCTGACCAAGTTACTGCTGCTAAAGCTGGATCCACAAAATACGGAATGATGGTCTTTGGTATTGGCTGCCTTATTGTTGTAATTTTGTCCTTATTTTTAATAATAAATAATAGCATGAGTTATTATAAAGAACTTTCCAGTATCAGGAGGACAAGCATCTGTTCATGAAATCCGACTGGCGTGAGTGTGCTGTGTTTCTCTCCTTCTTGACCATTGTGATGAGTGAGGATGCTGGTTTCTTCTTGGCGATGCCATGGAAACGCAGCGAACCCTCTGAGCCCTGTTCTGATTGTAGCACCAGGTGCTCCTTAGGAGCCCGGCAGAAACAAGAAGTTGTGATTAATTTGTTCTATTTTAGGAAACATTTCTATCAGAATTTCCACTGAACAGCAGAGTTACCTCTGGGCTTCCAGAGACAGAGGAAAACTCATTTTTCCATGAGAAGGTGAAAGCAGTGCTTCTATAAAGGTTTGATAAAAGAAAGAAAGTTTAAAATGTTTGGCTCTTCAAAGACTTTATGGACTTCACAGATTTGTCACTAATATTGAAATGACTGGAATCGTCAATGTTGTCTCATCATTCTCTAAACGACGGGTAAGGTCTGAATAAACTGAAGACACAGCAGGATTTCCAAAAAGGTGTTTCCAAGGCTAATTTCATGGTTCACTCTACTTACGTAAAAAGTCTTACAAAGACCCAGAACCCCCAACACTTTAACCAGAGACTGGAGGGTCCAGTAACAAAAGAGTGAAGCTTGCATAGATCCTTTGCTTATTTGAACGATTTCTTTGGGTGTTTTGAAGTAATTTCTGCCATCGTTTTTATTATCCTTGAAAATCTTGATTGAGGTCTTGTAATCGAAGTGCCATGAGATGATTTAAGTTACCTCTATCTGCCTGTCTCATTTGTGAAAGTGAAATGACCCGGGGCAGGTGTTCGGAGTGTTGTGAACTCCGCACGAGTTGGAGTGAATCTACATCGCGCGAGCACGCTCTACAGAAGAGGCTAAGCAGTGTTTTCATCTTTTTGGAGAATCTAGCTGAGGCGCGTTACAAAAGCCTGCTTGTCTTACAGTTGATCCGTGTGCAGCTGGAATCCATGATTGACAGGGACTGGACCCACGAGGACACCGCAGCGCTCAGCACTTTCGGTGGAAGAAAGCGAGTCTCACATCTCAGACCAGGAGAGACGAGGAAACGTATTTATCATGAAATAAAAAAATGTGCTGATGCAACTATTTCTGATTCAGGGTTTAACAAAACTGTAAAAACTAAATGTAGCTGTGGTGTTTCCAACACATGCTCAGAAGGCCGACTATGTTGCCTCTTTACTTTAGACTTGATCAGCTTCCAGCCTGTAACTAAGACCATAAATGATACAGACAGGAAACGCGTTGATGGTGTCCATGATTTCCCTGGTGGGTGTTTCCACTTGCATGCAAGGCCGACCTAAATATAATCCTCTGCTTTGCCTATACAGATAGCTGGCAGCGGGTAGCTCATATGGCTTCAAGGCTCATGCCAGAAAACTGTGGAAACCTCGAGGATGTTCTTGCACACATGAATGCCAGTTTCATCATATCACACATGTTTTATTGCATTCCTGAATGAGTCTGATGAATCGTAACAATCATTTGTGTGTGTGATTGGCCGCCCAGCGGTTTTTACTATTTACTAAAGTTACCACACCATCCGGTCGCGGCGTCCTTAATGCTCTGCTGTGGTTGAGACCTGGCACCTCTTAAAGCGTTGCTCATAGTTGGGCTACTGGGTCGAGAGCCGTGGTCACCTGTGTGTTGGACACATTCAGAAGCACAACCTTAACGGTTAAATGGCAGGTGGTGCCCTCTGTCTGAACGGTGTATGTGAGGCTGACAGCAGTGGTGGCTTTCAGGGGGGGGGGGGGGGGGACACACCCCCGGCCCAGGGTCCACGGGGCCCCAGATTGAAGGTAGGACTTAAGGTAGCCAGGTCTCTACTACAGCCCAAGAGAGCTGGGCAATGCAAGATCTCCCATGACTTGTACCAGAAGAACCCAGAAAATCAGCACAGACCATTGAACACCTACATGTGCAGATATATACAGGAGGCACATAGGTTGCCCCGATCAGATTGAGTCATGGTTGCTAAAATAAAAAAGACAGACTAACTTCAGTGATGTAGTAGGTACAAAATATTGAAAAAAAAAGTTTGTGCTGCCTGACTGTCTTTATTTTCACTCTCACATTTAACTTTATGACCCACAAATCTACAAGTGGATCACCGATATGTTCTCCAAGTGTATTTTGAGTAAAACCCGTCACCAACCGTCCACCAACTAGGTGGAGCATTTTTACAGACTAAGTTAACACGAGTGGAACTTCATATAAGCATAAAAGTGGTGCAGCAGAGCGAAAAGAAAAGGAACAAAGAGAGCAAGTAAAAGCCAAGTTACAAAAACTGGACACATATTTTGTTCGCCGTCCTGGAGATGAACCTAACTGCCAGCAGAGCCAGGGAGCCAGGTTAATGAACTACAGGTAGCAGGTCCAACAATCTACACACAATGTGAGTTTGGTGTAAACTGTTGGTGGCTGTATATCCCCTTCTTTCTGTCTCGGCAGTACAGCGGTGATGTCACTGCGTGCTGCTCCAGGGTGGAGCCAGACCTGGTGCCTGACCAGCAGCCCCCCTTATTAGTGACCATGTAGACTAATGTTGTTGTTGGTCTCTTGGTTTGTTGTACTTGTTGTGTATGTTGTAGTAGAATAATGTTATCGTGAGCTTATTTATTTGGGGTTAAAGGGTCATCTACCTCCGCCCCCGCCCCGGGTCGCTCTGATTTGTTTCGATCACTTGATATTTTACTTTATTTTGCTTTTTTCTAGTTTCCCTTCCTCATACACAGATGGTGATGACAGACTTCTTCCTTCCTCTCTTCTTGTATTTGGTGAAAACATCCTAAATATCCCATTATGGAGGTGTGAGAATGAAGCGGTCCTCTGGCTGTTGTCAGTGTGAGACACACTCGCCTTTGATATGTTGATGGAAACAGCAGCTGTGCTTTAATAATACAGCTAAAGATCTTTTGGAAATTGCATCAATCACTGAAGGCAGCAAACATGCCTTCAAAGTCTGTTCATTAAAAAAAAAGAAAAAAGAAAGGACCAGTGTTGTTGTTTTTTTAGTAACGCTGAAGCATCAAGAGGCTAAAAATGGCCACATTCTAACTTTCAGCTATTTAATTTAAATCTCTACCAAATAACTACCGTAGCTTTGAACCCTGCATAACTTCAGAATTCTGTAACTATTTCAGATCCACTAAGGCTGAGAATCACGAGGAGAGGATGAAGTGTTTTCTGATTGGTTGATATTATAGAGGCTTGCCGATGGGCGGAGCTAACACAGCTGGAATGCACACACCTCCTGGTGCCACTCAGACTATCATGTTTTCAGCATATCAGCACGTTACGATTGCTATTTTTCAAACATTTGCAGTAAATGACCTGGAAAACTCAAATCCCTTCATACATGTTGGACCTACGATCACATTCAGAACAACAAACGACCGTAAACACTGAGTTCATTTCCTGTTATTTTGCAACAATACAGCATATGTTGCCTTTCAGTCAATCACTGCTTATTTTTATGTGTTTTCTCAATATCTTTTTTAACTTTTTTTTGTCTGAGATTAATTTTCTTGTATTGATATCATAAGACAGACCACAAAAGTGTGATTCTGTAGGTACGGAGACGCACCCACAGTATTTGCACTAAAATGCACATGCATCTGGTTGCCGACACAACATGGTTCTCTTATCTCCAGTGTTTCAGACTCACAAACTCCTCGTGCCGGAACCGCACGCTTTTTCTTTCCCTGCATCTCCAGCTGCATATTGGCCCTTGTTCATAAAACAGCTCAGAAGAAAGACTGATGCATGGTCTTCCAACATCCAAAGTTCAGTTTTAAAATTAATTTGAAAATGAAAACTGAAAATGAAGTTTTCCACCTGGACACGTCGCCAGTCCATCACAGGGCCACATACAAAGGCAGACACACATTCACACCTACGGGCAATTAAGAAGTATCAATCAACCAATGTTTTTGGACTGTACAGGGAGAACATGCAAACTCCACACAGAAACACCCACTGGGCCGGGAATCGAACCAGGTGAGGCCACAGTGCTAACCACTAAGCCACCGTGCTGCCCCGTTCTCAGCACCCTGAAACGAATGTGTTCACCTCGGCTGTTAGCCCCCAGTTACATCTAAATGATTCATTCATCATAACAGCGTAAATACGTCTGAAAATGCCTTAAAGCATTGAATGTATACTTTTAAGTAATTTTATTGCCCTGTTTCCACAAAGGATCAGTGTGAGTCACATTCAAGCTGAACTTCAGAAGCACTTTTGGCCTTTCTGACCAAAGAGGCGCCATGTTGTGAGGGCTTTAACAAATCTGCCTTTTCCCCGCCACCTTTCACTATGTTGTACTTAAACCACGACAATTCTGTTAAACATGTTGAGTGTGAACGTCTAGGATCTTTTCATTCTAAATTCAAAACATTCCAGAGATTCCAAAGTAGAGATGGGTGCATGAGGAAATCTGTTGTTTTTATTTTAAGGAATGAAGAGAATGAGGGTCGACAGGCAAACCGTGGATGTGGAGGGGATGCAGAGCTCAGAGATAAGAGAGCAACAGCTATGGCATAAAGCTGAGACAGATGAACCAGCACCCTGGACCACACTGGAGCTGCAGTTCCCAGAGGCCTGAGAGGTGTGACATCATCGTGGTCAAAGTGGCCTGACATGCCAGCAGCTGGAGTGAGGTGAACGGGCCAGATACAGCGCGGTTTGGAAAAGACGGAAACCGTCGAACAGAAATCTCCGAGGTGAAGACGGTTATTGAAGTCATGAGTTCTTGGAACGATAGCAGGGCAAAGAGGTTACAAGAGCTCCTCTGGGAAAATGCAACCTCAGAAGCAACAGTCTGTGGGGAAGTGAGCCAACAGCTGGAGCGATGCCACAGCCTTAGGAGCTGCTGGGATTGGAAGCACTCACATTGCTGAGACATGAATGAGCATGAGGTTGATCGGCTTTCCATGAGCCTGAGCACAAGAAAATGAATTCACCAAGACCAGATCTCATCAGCGGGCAGGAACGTGGGCCATCTGGAGAGAGGTTAGGAAGAGTAAGGTGGAAGGCTGGGAAAAAAGACGATCATCACTGCCGAACTGAGCTACAAACAAGAGCAGCCTCCCAAACGCAGATGAGTCGATGACTGCTAAGTATCAGCTCCACAAGGACCTGAACTTGGACATGCGCTGCTTGTAGCGCCATAGAGAACGTTGGACAATGCTGAACTCTATTCCATTTTATGTTACATTTTTTATTTTTCAATAATGTGTCTGGGACTCTGAGGATGTGCAACAGCCTTTATTTTATTCCATGTTTATAATTCATGTAAAACAGCCAAATATCTGCTTCAGGTGAAGCGACCAACTCAACGTCCAGAGGCTCAACAAGGACGTCTTCATTTGTTCCAAAGTAAATCAAAGCACTTTGCAGATGTTGCATTGACGTATTTAATCACAGACTTTGACCTTGTTAAGCTGCTTAACTCACACAACGCGGACTAATTGAAGTTGCAGTTTTTTTTAATGTTTTTTAATGAATGAATTCTTTTTTTCAGCTTCTTTCTGACAGTCGGCTCGGGGTTGCAGCATGCTACAGCTGCCCACTGCTTCTGTTGTTCTTGTCTCTTTATGACATAATCACTTCAGCTTTGTGATGCAATTGTGTTTATTTAGGTGGAAATGTTTTTTTAAGGACTAAATGTGAGCTTTTCTGCATCAGTTTGGCAGGCCGCATGTGTTTATTGTGTTGTGCTTTTAACTATGAAAACTTGCACACGTGATCTCTGCGTCATGCCGTGCACGTATCTGGCATGGCGTGCGTAATCTCAACATTATCTTATGGAAAAAAATAAGTTGATGTTGCTCTGTGGGTCATCTAGTGTTTTATATCCTCTTGTTCCTGTCTTTCATTTTTTTAATTCTTAATTTGAAATGCAATGCACCTGCAATGGCTTTAACCATTAAAAAATACACTGAACTATGCCTTCAAGTATCATCTTCAAGTCTGATGGAGTTCTTTATTTCAGAGTTTACTGCCAGCCAAAGCCTTATTTCATTTTGCTGAAAAACGTGCATGTGCGTTTGTGTAATAGAATCGTACTTATGTAAATCATAGTGGCTGTGAATGAAGTCACGGAAACAGTTTGGAGGTTCTTATGATTCAGTCTTTACAGTGAAACTGAGAAATTAAATTTCCATAGACGGACTTTCAAATGAAGTTAAACAATGCAATTTGAATGATGCAGCAATTTCCTGTGTAGTATTCTTAAGGATTTTTATTTGATTTTTGGGATTGATGGTGTTTTAATTTGTTGGAAATGTACAGGGCAGAGGGCAGTCTGAGTGAGACAGGTTGATCTAAGGCAACGTCAGAGGGGAAGGACATGAAAAAGTGAAACCTGAGAGTTAATACTGATGGAGGTAACAAACAAAACACAGGTGTGAACCAAAGACAGGAAGTACAAACTGCTGCTTCCAAATCCAGCAGGGAACAACTCTGGAATATGAAACCTGCAAACTGAAAGGTAAAGATGAAAATCAAAATACAGAAAAAGCAGAACAAAATCCACATAAAGACAGGTTCGGCTGAAAAACAAAGAACACGTACCCATAAACCATGACATCATCACTCTGCTGTGCGTGTCGGGTTTATCTTCAAATGAGTTTTTCACTCGCGTTGAGCCAAACGTGGTGCTCCGCCATCCAAACGAGCAGATGGTAGACAGCTCAGGTCAGACCGGCTGGACCGCAAACTTATTAATCTCATGGGTGCGTGAAGGAGCGGGATTGGATTTGCAGAAACAGTGTTATCATTGGTTGTTCTACCGTTTATCTATAGAATATATACGAGGAGGCTGAGTTCTTCTTTCTGCTGTTAGTCTGGTGTTGATTTCAGAGTGTGGAGACAAGTAAACTTGAACATTACCTAAACAAAAGGCTTCAGAACCTCTTTTATTAGTCCTTATTTTCTAAATGGTCTGAGGTCAGGTGAGGACACGTTGAAGCTGAAAAACATAAACTATGTTCCACCCAGATCCAAAGAAGAGCTAGGTGTGTGCTCAAATATGCAGGAGTGTAGAGTGTGAACCATTAGTTCTTTTAGTAGAATTTAGTGTAAAACGCCATGGTCTTGGTCAGTCTTGGGTTTTATTTGACTCTTGTTTAGTTCTTTATGTTTGTACTGTATGTCAAGAATTTTTTCTTTTTAAATTTCCTCATCAGTTACAATTATATAAAACTATCAATGTATGCACCATTTATGATCGCAGGTAGTCTTTTGATTGACAGCTGGCAGTAGTTAATGGCTAGCTGGCATCACTCAGCACGGTTACATGCACATCTAAATCCAGCTGTTGGCAGTAATCGAGGATTTAACTGGAGTTTCCCAGAAATCCGGGTATACATGCGCGGGAAGTAATCGAATTGCTGAGTGAGGTGAGTTGAATTCCGCGACACTAGGTGGCGCCACACACCCTTTCACGTTGACATTCTTCCAGGTAGGTAGAAAATAAGTAACCAAACGCGTCAGATGTGAAGCAGATGAAGGAGGACAACAACACGCAAAGATATGGACCCAACGATGCAGCAGCTCCGTACATTTCGTTCATACTAAGCCTGATCGTGTTCCAGGGAAGATGCCGCCCAGTGTGCTGTTGTCATGCCTCGACTGTTATTCCCACCTCCACAGTCTCACCACCGGAAGTGGGAGTCCCAGGCCAGTCAATAGCTCGGCTAAAAGGGGTTTGTGTGTACATGCAGGAATAACTCAATTTAGAACCACATTATCTGGCTCTAATACCTCGATTTCAAGAACTCCAGATCTTGAACCCGACTAAGGTGTATACATGGCTTTAAAAACTGCCACATCTGTCAGAGTAAGGCGATCATTCGACTTTCTCTTGGTGCATGTAACGGTTCTGACAGATAGTGAAGGATTGTTTTGATTTGTTTACTGAGCTGTGAATGAAGACCCAGCAGAATAAAGCCATTCTTATTTTATAGGTACGTTTTGTCTGCTGTTACTGGACATTGAGTTGGGCTGGAAAGGTTTAAGGATAAAGATGAACTAAGCTGCAGACAAACAGACAGAAATGATGCCGTTTGAAGGATGCAGCAAAGTACCTTGAGTCCAAGAAAGGTTGCTAACAGAGCTAACCGGGGACCAGCCGCTAGCTCTTTGTCCACTTCCTCTGGGAACAGATGGAACATCTGGCTCCACCAGCCAAGCCTTCCTCCAGGTCACTCTGCACCCTTTTAGAGTGACTAATATTGCCCAGACCTCCACTGGGACCCAATTCTGAAAAGCCCTGCGGCTGTCAGTTAGCTGTGAGCCGGCTCATCGGTGGTCCCAGTGATGCTCAGTAGGAGCCTATTTGTCCTTGTTTCAGCTTTGGCGGCAGACTTTTTAGTAATGACATCTGAAATAAAAATCAGAGTAGATGAAGATAAAGCCTGATTTACGCTTCTGTGTGGCAGCTACAAATGTTGGTTACACACGGACCCTATGCCATTATTAGCATTTATACTTCTGCGTTGCGTTGCAATTACACACCAGCCACAAGTTGGCAGTGTAGATTATTTTGTGCAGTGAATGGCTTTCTTTTATTTACTTCCTTCATGTACCTGTTACTTTAGTTATCAAATTTAAATCTGGCTGTCTTTGTAGTGTGGAGATGGTGAATCGTATAAATGAATATACTTTCCGACTTCCTCAAAAAGTTGCTCATCGGTCTGCTCAATCTCAACCACTGTCTGTTTTGAAAATAGCATTGAAGAAGAAGTAGCTGGAAATATGTACACAAACAATTCAATACAATGCTTACAAGTGGAGCAACCACATTTCTTTCAGCCTATGTTGATGCAATATGTACTTATATTTGGAGAGAGGTTTACTTCTGGCTACACCACAGCTTATGACGTTAGGTTCACACCGCCCAGAAGTAAAAATCAGGCTTAAGGAGCATCATAGGTTAAGCCAGCCAAGCTAAAATAGCTAACTTCTGGTAACTGAGCTCAGGTGGGAATGTTCCAGGCAGCCTCCAAGAATACTTGGTCCATCCTAGAAGTGCTTATTATTCATCATTAATAGAAGAGAATAAGAACAACCCCAGGTTTCTGTTCATCACTGTAGCCAGGCAGACTAAAGGTCCTAGCTCTGTTGAGTTATGTATTCCTATAACTCTGCAGTGATGCAATTTATAAACTTGTTCACCAATAAAATAATTTCTATTAAAGAGAACATTTGTGAAACTTTTCCAACTGCTGGTGCTAATGTATCAAGTTTATCAGCCTCAGAAGCATAACTTAATTTATGCTTTGACCATTTCTGTCCAGATGAGCTCTCTGAGCTAACAGGAACCATAGCTTCATCCAAACCATAAACTTGTATTTAGACCCTATTCCAACCAGATTGTTCAAGGAGGTTTTTCCCTTTAAATAACACCTCTATGTCTAGAACCACAAAAGATGATCCAATGTTTGAGCAACTGGCTACAAAAACGAAAAACCAGGGGTTTGCAAAAATCAAAACCCAGACAAAGAAAATGTTTATCCCAATTTTTATCCATCCTTGTATTGAAAATTACAGCTGTCTGATGGTGTATTTCATACTGCTGATGTAGAGATAATACGTCATTCTACACGCCCACAAATCTTATGTCATGTTACGTGATTAACGCCTCCCAACCTGCCATCATTCCCCTCAACTCGCCTTCAGGCATGGGATGGCAAAAGACACACCTTGCGTTTATATTATTATATTTATATTATCCAGCGATAATAGTAGGGTTGAATCTAAAAATGTCTTGTACTTGTCCCCTGATGGTGGACTTTTATTGTATTTTTGTTTGTTCTGTTGGATCTTAATGCTGAATTTGATTTGATCAATCACAACATTTTATTACAGAGACTTGCACAAGTTATTGGGATTAAAAGAACCACAAAAGACTGATTTAAGTCATATTTATCTGATAGATCCCAAATTGTTAACATAAATGAAGAGTCTTCCTCACATACCAGACTTATCCATGGGGTTCCACAGGGTTCAGTGCTTGGGCTGATTCTTTTGACCTCATATTAGTTTCTGTTGGGTATTATATTATAATATTATTAGCCACCCTGCCATAAATTTCTACTACTATGCTGATGATACTCAGTAACACCTGTCCATGAAACCAGGGGAAACCAACTAGTTGGTTGGACTACCAGCATGTCTTAAAGACATAAAGACCTCAATGACACGAAACTCTCTCCAGCTAAATCAGATAAAACCTATGGTATTGTTTATGGACCTGAGTGTTTCAAGGACATGTTGTTTAGCTATGTAGTTACCATAGATGGTATTATTTTAGCCTCTTCTACTACAGTTAGTAACGTGGGAATTATTTTTGACCAGAATCTGTCCTTCCACAGCTGAAACATCCTTTCTCATACTGACACAGAAAAACGAATCCATGTATTTATTATGTCAAGATTGAAATATTGTAATTCTTTATTATTAGGTTGTCCTAAAAATTCTCTATAAACCTCCAGCTCACTCAAAATGCTGCAGCCAGGGACCTGATGAGAACTAGTAGGAGAGGTCATATTTCTCCAGTTTTAGTGTCTCTTCATCGGCTACCTATTAACAATTTAAAATTCTTCTTCTCACATATAAAGTTCTTAATGACCAACCTATAGTTCATAGCTCCAAATTTTCCAAGCAGAGCTCTTGTCTCTCAGACAGCAGGTTTCCTTGTGGTTCCTAGAGTTTTTAAACGTAGACTGGGAGAGGAGAGGAACCTTCAGGTATCAGGTTCTTCTCCTCTGGAACCAGCTGCCAGTTTGTGTTCGGGAAGCAGACACCCCCTCTACCTTTAAGATGAAGATTAAAACCTTCTTTTATAATAATGGCTAGGGATGGTTACGGTGCCCTGAACCATCCCTAAGTTATGCAGCTATAGGCCTAGACTGCTGTGGGACCTCCCATGATGCACCTCTCCTCACTCTCTTCTCTTCTACTCCAGTAATGTTACAACAGCATTGTTGTTATGAACCCGTGTTCCTTCCTCCCAGCAGATGTTCCTGATCTGTTCTTGTTCTCTCCTCTTTCCTCTCATCCTCCAACCGGTCCAGGTGGGTGCTGGTCCTTCCTAAGTCTGGTTCTGTCAGAGCTTTCTTCCTGTTAAAGAGGAGTTTTTCCTTTCAACAGTCGCCTGGTGCTTGTTCAGGACGGGAGACTGGATCCAAGAAAGGTTTTGATGTAATCTGTTGGTCTCCTCAGCGAAGCAAAAATTATCATTGTTATTTTATTGGCTTCGTATTTTTATTCCCTTTTTTTTTTATTTTGGCAACAAAAACCCGCACCCACCCCCCACCCTACAACACCCACCCCCACCGGGCAGTGGAGACATCCCAGCATAAACAAAGCTGAATTGAATTGAATTGAATTGAATTGAATTGAATTGAATTGAATTGAATTGAATTGAATCCTAAATCCCATTTTCGGATTAATCGTGGGTGGGTGGTGTCACTCCCTTTAACTATAGAGTCATATAGATGGATGAAAAAACTGTCCAAAAGCACTCTTCAGAGAACCCCTGGCTGATGTTGCAGCGGATTTGTTCAGTTCTTTTTATACTGTTTTGGAGTTTGGCACATTAATTTTAAAGTTGGAAAATAGCATCACAATTTTAGCAGCAGGAATTGGTGGGAGTGGGTGGGTTTGTACAAGGAGCTGGAAAGTAATCTGGGATAAAAATAAACACATTTTTGTGCCAGCCCTGACAGATATTGTTAGGGTGTGAATGTACCAGGTTTGACGTCTATATGATTGATTAACGTTCAGGGAAGAAAAACTGTGAGGAATATAATCCAAACAAAAACTTTCTGTTTGGAATTTTAAATCTTGTCCATGAATGAAGACCTGAAAAATTGATGATGTGAACTTACAAGGTTTCATCAGGGTTGGTCTTGAATCATCTTCAGACCGTTGAAACTGGGTCCGGGGTCCGGGTCCAGTGTCTGCTGCCCATCCTCCACATGGCCAAGTCTTTGCTCTCACCCGTCAACAAGGACTCTGTGTGTCCCCCCGCTGAAAGGACAACAGATGAAGAACACTGCCTCCTTGAAACGGAGCCATTACCGTTAATGAATGACACTTACTCAGTGAAGCAAGAAAGGGAAAGAAAGGAACACCTCTTATTTAATTAAGGCGAAAAAGCAGTGGTTGGCAGCATTGATGGACTTCTCTTATCCTCATAGAAGCACATTGTTCTATTTATTTTGCAGCTTTCTAGATTTTTGAGAAAACAATTTTCAGCAGTTTTGCCCACATTCAAACTAAAGACTATTATGCCAATTGTGAATTCTTCCTTTGTCCAAATAAGTGGTTGCATGCATTTTTACATAAATATTCTTAGTTTTAGTATTTCTGCTTCTATCCTTGAAAGAGGACAAGAATGAATCAGGAAAGTCCCTGCGATGACTCAAGACCAGTGTTTGTGATGCAGCACATTTGTTGGTGGTGGATTCATCCAACTTTTCTGGAAGTCACTTCTTTTTAAATGAAACTGAATCCGCTGATGTTCGGTGATGCATTAACGTGGACACGTGGGCCATTGAGACCCTGATGGGGGAGGGGGTACAGTATTAGATTGCACAAGAAGTCCTTGGTTAAGCGACAGATGCCTGGTGTCAAAAGTCACCGTGCACCCGCCCCACCCCTTCCCCGCTCAGACAGAAGGGAGATGGGGAGGACAGACGCCTCTGGGGCCTCTTTGACGACCTAAACAAAAACCCTCTTTTCTCTTTTGCCAGTGATACTTAAGGCCTGTCTTCTTCTGGAAACTCTGTTGCCTGGATAACACAGGAATTGCTTAGGATGCACTGTCAGATAAATGCTGGACGCAGGTCATGTGACGTTAAGGATGACTCATTCTATTTCAGGAACTGATAATTTCCTTAATTGTAAGAAAACATGAAACTAGCTGAGCTGCAAAAACTGAGTACATGGAGAGATATGCTGGAGGAGAATGTAAGTAAACCCATAAACTACGTCAACAAAAGGTGACAAAAGGTAATCGGAGTCAGTAGTTTGCACACCTGGAGTGTAATTAAAAAAGATCAGTCTGGAGGTGTGGTTTAAAGCCTGATAAAACTCTTAGATATAAAGTTTGTAGTTTATAAGAAGCTGGTGTGAACCACGCCTTGCAAAAAGTAGATCTCTGCAGTCATACAATCACGACTAGTTCCTTATTAGATGATAAATCCAGATTTAGTGGCAGTTGTAGGCGTCCATGTAGTGAGCAGTGGTCAGTATGGATCTATTGATCTGAGGTCAGCACATTTAAAAGCTACCGGCCCATTAACACTTCAGTCACCTTTTAAGTTCAATGGCCTCATAAACGTACCACGGTAATACTTTCTTTGAAGTACCGCTAAAGGAAGGCAAAAACTACAACATAACCAAATGACACCAGTTTATTAAACTTTGAGCAGGTATCTGAATAAGGAAGATGGAAACCCATCCAGTTTTCACAAACCATCCACCTCGCGTTCTCCAGTCAAAGGGGACGTAAGCATGGGGAGAAGATCAGCTGCTGTTCTTTGTCATGTGACCATCGGGCCTGATCCCTTTAGAAAACGATGTGGAAGTTTGAGGAAGCTTGAAGCTTCCACCTGGTCTCTGTGGAAGCTGGAGCAAGCATGATAGTGAGAACATGGTCAACATGGACAGTTGGTATTTATTAGAGGAGGTGTTTTAGAGTCATTGCATTGAAAACACCTGACAGCTGATAGGTAAAGCTCCGTGGCCAAAACGCGACTATTTTTAAGAGTCTCTCAGCTGCTGGCCAAGTCCAGAGCTTCCAGAAAACCTCCGACATAAACTACACTGGGAATAAAAGATCCCCATTACAGAAGAATCTCAACAATATAGCCTTACCTCTCGGATTTTCTCTTTTACAGTTACTTCTGAGGCACCAACATTACACCCTAATCCACAGGAGGTGAATCTTTAAATGACTTTAAATGAGTTTTAACTTCCTGTTTCAACTGCTGGTCTATTATGGCCCTTTGAGCATTTATTCCACATCCTTAACGTCAAACAGCAGTTTCCTCAGCTTGTCTGTACTAGTCGGAATTTGGGAATTTGGGATTTTGCCACACAGGTTGAGCTAAAACTTGTACTTAGTTTCTATTTTGAGCCTAAGTAACTTATCCACGTTGGACCAAGTAACAGCACGTGGCCACGTCACCACCTGGTAATGAAGCCTGTAAACGTTCCCTGATTACCAAACAGGCATCAATCAATACAATAAATCCGGTGAAAGTATTATTGATTCAGGCTGAATTCAGCATAGTCCATGAAATAGGTGCCCACACCAGTAAGACAATGTTTACTTACTAGTAAAGATAGTCAAGATGAAGTTCTTTGCTTTTTCACTGATTTATGATTTTGATGATTTTAAAAGTTATGTATAAATGTTGTTACAGCTTTAAAGTGTACAAAGTCATTTTGGGGCCTCACTGGTTAACTAATAAATATTTTCAGCCACTAGTGATCCAAAAACGGGCAAACGGTTGGATCAAACCTGGCGGTTGGTTGGAGGATCCTCGGTCTGAACTCCATCACCAAACGCGTCTGCGTTCAACTGTTTCTAGCCTGCGCTAGCGTTTCTAGCAGGATAAACCAACAACCAACATTTGAACATGGAGGTCAGTGGAGATGGACTTGTTTTCTCAGCCAGCCTCTAGTGGTCATCCGAGGAACTGCAACGAGTCCTAGTTCCACATGAGACCATCATCCAGACTGCTGTGTGTTTGTGTTTTTGGACGTGTTCAGGGCACACAAACATTAAAGGACGCTCATCTTCAGCAACGTTAACTACACAACCATTAATCACTTATTTGCTTTATCAATTCAAATTGATACTGGTTGACCAGAAAAACACGTTTCTTTATTGCAAAAGAAAACAGATTTCAGCAAAGAGCCTATACTTATATAGTACCAATATATACTATATTATTATATACTATATTATTATATTTTAATAAATAGCCATTTTTACCAGCTCAGTGAAAATGCATTAAAGTGTGTGTGGATCTTTTTTTGTTTTGATTATTATATTATATTCATGTGCTAACACCGTGAATTCTTCAAAGAAATGTTACAACGTTATCGTTGTTGCTGTTATTGATATTATTAGCTGACAAGGCCAGCGTCAGTTACAGGACTGAGGAGGAGGAAGAGCCAGAAGAGGAGGGACAGGAAAAAGAGATGGAAGAGGACGAGCAGAAGGAACGTGGAGCAGGAAGCACATGATGCCGGTGCCAGGTGCAGTGCAGGTGCAGGTGCAGGTGCAGTGCAGGTGCAGGTGCAGGTGCAGGTGCAGGTGCAGGTGCAGGTGCAGGTGCAGGTGCAGGACTGGGTTGGCAGCAGGCTTCTGTCACATTAAGATGTCATATGGAGACATTGTGTTAATGTCCACAGAAAAAGACCCTGATGATACGAAGCAGTCATAGACAGAGAGGCCCGGAGCAGTGAACTGCTTAAACACTCGCTGATGTAATATTCAGTTTGTCAGAACAACCAGGCTGAACTCTGTTTCCAAATATTTGCTTTGGTTTGATAAGCTGCTTGTTTTTTATTTTAGTGTTTGTGTCATTAAATACACTCACATGCATTCATGTTTAGATTGCTTTTTTTCTGCCAATAATGTATTTATTTTAAAATGATGGTTCCTCTCGCGTCTTTTGTGTGAACAGATAAAAGGCCTCTCCAAACCGAGCTCCCGGGCTGAATTTCAACCCCAGCGTGATTAAGCTTCGTTAGCTCTTAATTTACAGCTTAAAACTCAAGTTATGCTGTTTAAATGTGCTAAATAGCTGAAAAGAAAACAGTCAATTAACACCATAAACTACAAAGCAGCAATTTAAAAAAAAAAGATAAAACATGCATAGATTTGTCATATTGTATCACTGTAACTGAAGACCAAAAAGGTTCCTGATGGGGGCTTTAGTTCCCGGCGCTGTAGGTCATCTTGTGTCTGCTCAAAGGAAACCCAGTGAAGGACTCACTGAGATTCAGGTTTCTTATTATGTAAGATCTCTTCCTAGTTTGACACAGCGTCGTCTTCAGCACTTTCAGCATCAGCGTGACATCCCAGCCGACTTTCATTTCCTGCTAAAGGGCTTCAATGCTTTTGTCCCGGTGACTCCGAAATTCATCAAACTTTGCGCCAGCGCCAGTTCCCTTTGTTACAGTATTTGGTTGCACACTGTGCGATCTGAAAACTGATCAAGCAGCTTCGGTTCCTGGAAGTTGAGGAGGGGGATTTATTTTGATGGGCAGAGGAAGTTCTCTGGGGAAGTGGGGGTTGGGTTGTGGAGCAAACATTCCAGACTGCTCAGAGGGAGGACAACAGGAACCGATGATGACCCTTTACCACCAATCTCACCAAGTGTTTCAACACAAATTGACTTACAGAAAAGGGCTTTTTTTTACTGCTTAATAAATGTTTTCTATTGACAACTGAAGAAAAAACTGACCGGGTTTGATCCGTTAAATCCGTGTTGAGACTGCACTGCCATGATGAATGAGGTTTAGGTATAAAAGCCTTCAAATATGATGGAAGGGGAACAAGTGAGTTGATAAGATTACAGAACAGAAGACATGAGAGGTGGATGAGTGAAGGAGTCAAGGAAACATAAGACTCGAAGACAGATCCCACTGGTTGTTTCCCAAGCTGATCCACCTGCATTTCAGGAGTTAATTTAGTATTTTTTCATACATACCATGTGTGAATTAACAACAGACCACTTCAAACAGGGAAGAAAAAAACACACTGCCTCATTATACAGTATTTCAGATGGTATGCGTCTTTGGATAACATGAAGGCTTAACTTTTAAAGGAGAATGTTCAGCGTTAATCTGCTACTTGGCAGGTTTTTGGACTTAAGTTCAAAGCTGCTTAAAATTTTACTTCCCTTTATCTTGGGTGCCTTTTGTAGCCACTTCCTTCAATGAAAAAGACACCTGGGAGCAAATGTTTCAGTCGGAGGAAACAATACAAGATACAAAGATACGCATTTATATATATATATATATATATATATATATATATATATATATATATATATATATATATATATATATATATATATATATATCCTGTTGCAAGAAGAGATGTTCCTCATTTTGTTCGTTCGACTTCTTAGAATTTGTGACTTAATCAGTCCAGCTCTGAGGTCTTTGCACTGGCTGTTTGTCCGTCAGAGGACAAGTTCTGGTGCTGGTCTATAAAGCTCTGAATGGTCCAGGACCCAAATACATCGGGGACCTCCTGACCAAGTATAAACCCTCAGGTCATCTGGATCTGGTTTTCTATCAGTTCCCAGAGTCAGAACCAGACATGGAGGAGCTTCCTTCAGCTTCTCTGCCCCACATGTCTGGAACAAACTCCCAGAAAACCTCAGATCAGCTGAAACACTCAGTTTATGTAATTTCCAGGTTGACCTATTGGGAAGTATGTAAAGGTTGAATAACTGTGATCTAAGAACTGACCCCTGAGGAACCCCACAGGTCACAGTAACAAGGTCAGATTTACACTCACCCATGGAATCAACGCTAGAGCCATTAAGACATGACTCAAACCAACTGTGAGCTGTACCTGATAACAACTCAGTTTTCTATCTGTCAAAAAAGATTTTATTGTCCACAGTGTTAACGGCATAATCTAAGATCAAGGAAACAAACGCTATGAAAACCCATTTTAACAAAAAACAACCTGAAGTACATTTTCAAGAAATGACAAAGATCCCTTCAGGAATACTTTGTAAGAGCCTGTGATTAGCCAGACCCAACAAAACGACTGCATTTTACCAAAGAGATTTTAACATAGTATACAAAAGAACCCATCCATCCATCCATCCATCCATCCATCCGTCCATCCATCCGTCCGTCCGTCCGTCCGTCCGTCCGTCCATCCGTCCATCCATTCAGCTGTCGGTGAGTTCAGGTCCACCAAGGACAGGTCAGGTCTGAATACCTGAGTATGTAATAGGAATATGTCATGTTTTTATTTCTAGTACATTTTTATTCCATAATCCTGGATTCCTTTGCTACTGCAAAAAAACATTTGTAGTTATGACAAAAACCAGATCAGTCTTTATGATCTTTAAGATGAGAAGAAACAAGTGTGAAAAATAGACATAAATACAAGTCATGAACAGCATATCATCAATATCAGTGTTTCACAGAATCTGAGTTTGCAGCCTATTCAGTTAAACAAACTGAGATTAAGATTTATACTCTGAATGTTGTTTTGCAAAGGCTTTTGGTTTATAAATCACAGCTTTCTGATGTACAAAACGGACAGTTAAAGAAGAAAAGGCAAACAAAGGAGTGAAATAGTATAATTTTACTTTAAAACATCCTCAAAGCTCTTAGGGGCACCAGACAAAGATCTTGTATTATTGTCCAATAAAAAGAGAATCATATGCTCTCATACTCCCTTGAATTAAACCACTTTTGCCCCCAGTCTCATATTAATCACCCGCAAACCTCCCCAGTTTCTGATAAATGACGTTTTTGCTTTGATAAGAAAAGCTCAAGGATAATCTACTCATGTCAAGGTTTAATGAACGCCGTCTGTTTGCAGTCCTTAATCACTGAATCACAGATTTATGTGAATTTTGTTTGGCTAAATGGTTTTATTTGTACATTAATAAAGACATGCCAAAAGACATTCACCATATGGAGTTTCTTTTGATCTTGGTAAGATTTACGCCGATGCTTTAGCTACTCAAAAATGAAAAAGATCGGACTTGAATTTATATCTTGACTTCCTTCCCATAGTCATCAGGAGAGACCTCATTGTAAAATCAGCACCTGTAAAGGCTGAGGTGTAGTGTTTATGTGAGAGTAAAACCTGCTGGCTTAAGCCTCAGGATGTCTCAAAACTATCACTTTGAGTTTGGGACACGTGTACTTTACTCTTTAAAATTAGGCTTAAAACTTCACTCTTTTTAAAGCTTATAGTTAAGGCTGGCTCAGGTGACTGTCAGAAAATGCTGCTCCACTCCTAGATTTCTGATTTCTGCATGGATGAGGTTGCATGGATGAGGCTGCATGGATGATGTTGCATGGATGAGGTTGCATGGATGAAGCTGCATGGATGAAGCTGCATGGATGAGGTTGCATGGATGAGGCTGCATGGATGAGGCTGCATGGATGAGGTTGCATGGATGAGGCTGCATGGATGAAGCTGCATGGATGAGGCTGCATGGATGAGGTTGCATGGATGAAGCTGCATGGATGAAGCTGCATGGATGAAGCTGCATGGATGAAGCTGCATGGATGAGGTTGCATGGATGAGGCTGCATGGATGAGGCTGCATGGATGAGGCTGCATGGATGAGGTTGCATGGATGAAGCTGCATGGATTGAACCGGCATGGATGAAGCTGCATGGATGAAGCTGCATGGATGAAGTTGCATGGATGAGGCTGCATGGATGAGGCTGCATGGATGAGGCTGCATGGATGAGGCTGCATGGATGAGGTTGCATGGGTGGGGTTGCATGGATGAAGCTGCATGGATGAGGCTGCATGGATGAGGCTGCATGGATGAAGCTGCATGGATGAGGCTGCATGGATGAAGCTGCATGGATGAGGCTGCATGGTTGAGGTTGCATGGATGAAGCTGCATGGATGAGGCTGCATGGATGAAGCTGCATGGATGAAGCTGCATGGATGAAGCTGCATGGATGAAGCTGCATGGATGAGGCTGCATGGATGAGGCTGCATGGATGAAGCTGCATGGATGAGGCTGCATGGATGAGGCTGCATGGATGAGGCTGCATGGATGAAGCTGCATGGATGAAGCTGCATGGATGAGGCTGCATGGATGAGGCTGCATGGATGAGGCTGCATGGATGAGGCTGCATGGATGAAGCTGCATGGATGAGGTTGCATGGATGAGGCTGCATGGATGAAGCTGCATGGATGAAGCTGCATGGATGAAGCTGCATGGATGAGGTTGCATGGGTGGGGTTGCATGGATGAAGCTGCATGGATGAGGCTGCATGGATGAGGCTGCATGGATGAAGCTGCATGGATGAAGCTGCATGGATGAAGCTGCATGGATGAGGTTGCATGGGTGGGGTTGCATGGATGAGGCTGCATGGATGAAGCTGCATGGATGAGGCTGCATGGATGAGGCTGAATGGATGAAGCTGCATGGATGAAGCTGCATGGGTGGGGTTGCATGGATGAGGCTGCATGGATGAGGCTGCATGGATGAAGCTGCATGGATGAGGCTGCATGGATGAGGCTGCATGGATGAAGCTGCATGGATGAGGCTGCATGGATGAGGCTGCATGGATGAAGCTGCATGGATGAAGCTGCATGGATGAGGCTGCATGGATGAGGCTGCATGGATGAAGCTGCATGGATGAGGTTGCATGGATGAAGCTGCATGGATGAAGCTGCATGGATGAGGCTGCATGGATGAGGCTGCATGGATGAGGCTGCATGGATGAGGCTGCATGGATGAGGCTGCATGGATGAAGCTGCATGGATGAGGTTGCATGGATGAGGCTGCATGGATGAAGCTGCATGGATGAGGCTGCATGGATGAGGCTGCATGGATGAGGCTGCATGGATGAGGCTGCATGGATGAAGCTGCATGGATAAGGCTGCATGGATGAGGCTGCATAGATGAGGTTGCAGTATCGGTTGATACAGAATCCTGATCCACTACTTTAGCAGTCCACAATAAAAAAAGAAAGAGGGAACAAAAGACGCAGCTCTGTCCTTTCCGTCCAGCTAATTCCCAAATTCCAAATAGTAGAAGCTGCTGTAGCTCTGCATTCACTGGTGACTTGAAATATTTCCAAGTTGTAGACATTTCTGAAATGCTGCGAAGTGGCTTCAAGTTTGCGTCAGTAAAGTAAAGGAAGTAGCTATTGGCTCGATAGTGTATATGTAATTATAATAGATGCTGTAGGAGGGAGGAGTAAAACATGGGAGACATAAAAAGGGAGTTAAAAAGACTCTAAATATGTTTAGAATTAAAAATGAACTTTCTTTTATCGATCTTTGTAAATGTCACAATTCCAACCCTCCTTCTTTGTCCTGAATATAAATACTTGATTTACAATAGTTGAAGTCATGTGGTGTGAACAACGCAGCAGTCTGATGCTGTAAGTGGTGAAACCACCTTCAAAGACTCGTAAACCAGAGACTGTAAGAAGGAACCTTCTGTGTAGTAAAGTTGTAATCGTGTCAGTCAAGCTGACGACAATACACCTAACCTTACCTCCATTCCTAATTTAAGCAGATACAAATGTGCCCCCCAAGTTGCTTACAAACCACCTGCTGACCTTTGTCACTTTGCAGGTGAGACAGGTCACAAAGCAGTGTGATCGATCAGCAGCAGGTCCGGATTCTGTGTTGGAACCGTTACAACGCTACATGACCACATCCATGACCAGCTCCACATTATGAGATCCCAGGTAAAATAAATATAACTCGCTGCCACGGCCTCAAACATTCTTGCTCCTGGAGCCTTTACCAGTCCTCTTCTACATTTTCTCTGTTTCTGTGTCTTAGCAGGCAGCCTGGCCTGCAAAACCACGAGTCTTTCACACTAAGTGGCAGAGTTTGTGTGTCTTTAGCCGAGCGTCCAGCTGAACTACGAGAGACACAGCGGCTCTCCGGCTCCACTGTGTCACCCTGCCGTTTGTCAGGGTCAATGTCACGGCTTGTCAACCCTAAACATCTTGTTCAGCTGTAAATGCAGGGCAGTTATCATGGAGCGCCTGTGCTGTTTGCTGCAGCTGTGGAAGAATATATTTCTGTGGTTTCTTCAAAGCATTTCATTTTAGTTGATATCTAAATGAATAATACTTCTTAACGTGGTTCTGTGTGAAGGATCAGACATCATGGGTGTCCAGCTCAAACATATGCCCTTTAATTATTGATATTCCTCCATATTCCTTGAATGGTTTAATGACGTTTAAAATCCATAGAGGACGATGCATGCAAATCCTTTCCAGTCTTTCTTAAGGAGCAGCGTTTATGTTAACATGTTTAACATTAGTGGCTAAGTGGAGATCCTCCGTCCATCGTTGCTCCTCAAAGACCCGTCACAGGTATGTACAGGTTCGAGCAGACCCTTGATGTGGCCTTAGTGCAGTTTTCCCCCAGACTTGGCCACTCCTTTCTATATCGTTTGTTTGTATCGCTGGAGGTAAATTATACAGTTTGCAAGTGAAGCACGACTGTGGCTAGATACCATTTCTTTTTCCATGTTTGTTTATATCCTCCCTCACAACCCACAATGCACTACCCAGCTGTGTACAGAAGCCTTTTTAGCTGGAACATGTGGAGTACACCCCATAGTTAGGTCAGATGAAGGTCAGATGAAGGTCGCAGAGCTTTCGCACCACAAACAAACCGTACCAGAGTTCCCTGGTAGCCGTACCGAGATCATCTCGTGATCATGTCTCTGCCCGGTCATTTCTGGGTGCGCAGGAGTGTGGTCGCTGTGCTCTTAGTGACCTAACCGAACTGCTCTCACGCTCAGAGTTTCTCCAGCCGACAAAAGAGCACCCCAGCCTATCGAGAGTGATACAAACAAAAGTATTAAAAAAAACAAACAAACTCTAGGTTCACACTGGTAGTTGGTGTTTGTATGCTTTTCAGGTCTTCACTTCAGACTGGTTGTCATGGGAACATGACCAAGACTGAAACTGATTAATGACAGCGCTGACCGTTGTCACATGACTTCATTATTATTTATTAAAACTAATCATCAGCACAATCACCTGCCGACACGGCCTCTTTCAGAAAACGCCTTTACTCTTTTGTCAGGGACTTCAGGTAACGTCTTTAACCGCACTAATGTGTCCGTAGCAACTGCTGTTGGAAAGTCTGAAATGCAAAATGTGAAAAAAAGATATCAAATGTCATGAACGTAATAACTGGATGCAGCCCCGGTTGTGTAACATAAGTTCATATGAATAATGTTGTGTAAAGTGTCACGTTGCAATGAGATTAGTTTGTGTTCTGCATAAACAGTTAAACAGCGACACATTTAGAGGATTTTCAGGCCAGCAGATCGAGAGGATGTACCGAACTTTCAGCATTGTGTCATCATACAGTATTTGAGCTGCAGAGGAAAACTGAACAAAGGTAAGATGTGAACTGGGGGGATGAGGAGTGAAGTGCTGGAGATGAATAGAACGGAGCCCAGGAGGATGTTTTGTTGTCAAGTTCAGACCCAGTTAGAGACCACAGAAGCTGCTGCTTGAGGCAGCAGAGCAAACTCCTCATTAGTATTGCAGCTGACAAAAGCCACACCTTTAATTAATCTCTTCATTTCTGTGTCTGCGTTAAATGCCAGAAGAGTCTGAAATAAGGGGATCCCCTTGTCTTTGATGTGTGGAGACCGGCTGCTCTGCTGTGCACCCGACCTACTGGCTTGAACCGACAATGGCAGACCAACATCAAATCTCATTAGTGGTGACTAATATTCTTTTCATCGTCCACAAAAGGCGTCCATTGTGTTAGCACCAAAGTGCATTCCTCTGGTCTCTCTTGTCTTCTGTGTGTCTCTGAGGGAGGAGGGGGAGGAGGGGGAGGAGGGAGGTGAAGACAGCGTAGGAGGAAAGATTTCTGCCAGGGTTGACTAAGTTCAACTTCATCTTTCTGTGTAGGAGATTTCAGCAGCCCCACTGTGTGCGTGATTCATTTTTTGAGGAAAAAATGTTGCCTTTCAAGAGTAATAAATGATGAAGTGTGGCTGGTGAATTTAGATTTTAGAGTTGAGTGACTTGTAGACGACTGCGAGACAATTAAGCTATGAAGTTTTCAGCTTATCTCAGGTTACAAGAGCGCCAGTGGACAAACATCCCTGCAGCAGAGACACTGGCTGGAACCCTCAGCAGAAATAAAAACGACCACAGAGACTTTTCCTTCACATAATTGGATTACAGCTTACTGAAGGTTCAACGGCGTTCTTTCCTTGTGGCTCGCGTTGTGTGAAATGTTCTGCTGAATGACTCTCGGTACTGTATGTCAGATTATCAGACTTGGAGCAAAAACCTGGATCCACCCTCTGTGACGCCGCCGTGGCTTTAGCGAAGAGTGCTTTTGAAACCTGTTTTCAGGAATCTGGGTGACCCCCTTTTGACAGGAGCTGAACCCCCAACCCCTGTTGATCCAAAAGACGGCAAATGGCCAGAATAAATCAAGCCTGGCAGTTTGTCGGAACATGAACCTCAGTTACTTTGTTCCTAACCCTTGGTCAGAGCGTGGTCCCAGCTCAGCTCTGTCCTGGCGGGTCCAGCCGGCTGACCTCTGGTTAGGCTGTCCGGCAGGCTTGGGCCATGGTGAAGGTGGCTGTGGCTTAGCCGTGCTCAGCCGCCGGGCCAACCCAGAGCCAGCTGCACAACAAAAGCCGTCCATCCGTCCGTCCGTCCGTCCTTCCGTCCATGCATCCATGCATCCATCCATCCATCCATCCATCCATCCATCCATCCATCCATCCATCCATCCATCCATCCATGCATCCATCCATCCATCCATGCATCCATCCATCCATCCATCCATCCATCCATCCATCCATCCATCCATCCATGCATCCATCCATCCATCCATACCTGCTTACTCCTTCTCAGGGTCGCGGGGGTCTGTTGGGAGCCCATCCCAACTGCATAGCAGGCGAAAGGAAGGGGTCCACCCTGGCTAGGGTGGCCAGTCCATCACAGGGACACATGGAAAGACCATAGAAAGACAGACAAACATGTGCACTCACATTCACACCTACAGGCAATTTAATGTGATGGATCAACCTGCGTGCATGTTTTTGGACTGTTGGAGGAAGCCGGCTGTGAGGCAACAGTGCTAACCACTAAGCCACCGTGCTGCCCCAACAAAAGCCATATAATATTTAAATGAAAATGATTATCATCCACAACTCATAAGTCAAATTCATCAAAAGTGCTGAATGACAAAAGAAACAGCTGTTTGACAAACTGCCTCTCAACGCCCCACACCCCACAGAACAGGGTGTGGTAAATCCACATCTACCTTTCTGCTGTAAGCTGGATGTTTTACTATGAGGGTCGGTGAGGCTGACTCGCGGGTGAAGCCAGCATCTAGTGGCCAGTCAGTGAACTGCAGTTTCCTGTACTTCCGCACTGGCACCAGCCACCAAAACAGATGTGTAACCTGAACCAAACATTCAAATGCAGCCATATACGGATTCATCCTGGACAATAGAAGTGGCTGATTAATTATGCAACCATCTGCTAATGGCAAGAGAGAGGCAGAGCAGATATTATTATGGCTGCACACAGGTTACTAATTTATTTTGACCAAGTACTCTGAGAGGAATATCAAGTGGATTATCAGATATCATAACCAACATCACTGTACATGATTTGGATGTCCAAGGTTTGATGCTGGATAACATGTACCTTGATATGGACTTGATTTGCACTTGCAAGCATCTGCTTTTGCACGCTTAAGACAAAGTGAATAAATGCACAGAATCGTGAATGATTCATAGGCAAAATATTTATGTGTTTGGCTGCTGACATCAGGTGTGACGCAAAAATAGAAAGATAAAGAAAACAGAAAATAGAACAGAAAGAAAATAGAAAGAGGTACATCCCGTTTCAAACAGAGAGGCGTTGATAAGCTGCTTAGTTCAGGAGCTCAAACTGGACCAGTCACTTCGAGACGTACCTCAGGATGTCTGTTGGACAGTTTGAAGACCTGCGGTGACGGCTGGCTCCCAGCTTGAAGAAGCTGAGAGACAAAAATAGACTTTTTTTAAAATTCACTATTTAAAAGTCTTATATTGGTCTGAAGAGCTGCGCCCGGCGCATCTCTGAGTCTTCAGTTTGTTGGACTGGAGGGTTTCCTCGGAAGAGCAACTTTGGAAAACTCAACCTATGTGAAAAAAACAACATCAATATTATTCTTATTATTATACGTTGTTGATGTAAAAGCCCTCAATGACTTGATAAAGCTTTTTTTTAATTTATAAAAGCACAAATTAATAATATAATAATAATATATATATAATATAATAATAAAACTAATTTAATTAATTACATAAAAATTGTAAATTAAAACTCATTTAAAGGCCTTGGAATGCAAACTGGAAGACAGAGGAAACCCTGCTGTTTTGGGGTGAGGGGAAGCAGGAGTCGAGGCGTTTTGGGGTGAGGGGAAGCAGGAGTCGAGGCGTTTTGGGGTGAGGGGAAGCAGGAGTCGAGGCGTTTTGGTGTGAGGGGAAGCAGGAGTCGAGGCGTTTTGGGGTGAGGGGAAGCAGGAGTCGAGGCGTTTTGGTGTGAGGGGAAGCAGGAGTCGAGGCGTTTTGGTGTGATGGGAAGCAGGAGTCGAGGCGTTTTGGGGTGAGGGGAAGCAGGAGTCGAGGCGTTTTGGTGTGAGGGGAAGCAGGAGTCGAGGCGTTTTGGTGTGAGGGGAAGCAGGAGTCGAGGCGTTTTGGGGTGAGGGGAAGCAGGAGTCGAGGCGTTTTGGGGTGAGGGGAAGCAGGAGTCGAGGCGTTTTGGTGTGAGGGGAAGCAGGAGTCGAGGCGTTTTGGTGTGAGGGGAAGCAGGAGTCGAGGCGTTTTGGGGTGAGGGGAAGCAGGAGTCGAGGCGTTTTGGTGTGAGGGGAAGCAGGAGTCGCGGCGTTTTGGTGTGAGGGGAAGCAGGAGTCGAGGCGTTTTGGTGTGATGGGAAGCAGGAGTCGAGGCGTTTTGGTGTGAGGGGAAGCAGGAGTCGAGGCGTTTTGGGGTGGATATGTGATGAAATGCTGGGAGGACGAGCTGGCACCCAGGCTCCACGTATTCTGTTTTCTCTGTGCAGAACCGTTCTGATTGGGTTCTGAAAGTGAAAAATCAAAGACCCGGTCCCACGTTTTGGTTTTGTTTCTAAGACAAAAAACACTTTTTTATTCCCCCTTTCTTCTGTTATCCTGTTTTCATTTGAGAGCAGAAAAATGGACAGAACATGTTCGGACTGGCTCTGGAAAGGAAAAATCTTAAAGACAGAACGACACTCGGACTCTCGTCTCACTGAAAACTTTTGGCCCATGTAAACACACCGGGACGAGAACTTAACAACCATTTGCTTATCTGCCAAGTATGAGAGTATCCAGCACTGTAAACACATTCCCAGGGCGGGGTGAATCTATTTCGTTTCCTTCTCCCTCCCATAATCGGACATAAATCCTCCGGCTGAAATGTGCTGACCTGTAAGATCCCAGCCGAGGGCCCTGCGGTGCTCAACACAAACTGGGTCTTTCCCACTGAAACTGAACGCCCAGGGTAACGAGCCATGTTTTGCTTGAGGAAACCAAAGAATGTTTGACCGCCGTGGGCGTCTGATGGCAGACTGCATCCGTTTGAAGTGTTCCCCTACCCAGGCTGCGGCCAAAGTAAATAGAAGCAGAGCGCTCCCTCGACCTCCATCAAACACATCACTCTTTAACAGCTGTTACCATTTAGCTGAAAAAACCACCAACATTCCTCCCCTTGAATGTATGTGGGACATGTGAGATAGCAATCAGCACACACATTCTTTGGCTGTGGCTGCCATCGCAGTTTCTTCCTCTTCCAAGTGTAATCAAACTGCACTGCAGCACCAACAAGGTTGGTGTTACAACATCAGAATATTATTTTGTTGCTTTAAACGTTTGCACTCTGTGATTATGTTGTCTGGTTTGTTTGGTTTTCAACCAGGAATCTGAAATTCTGACAATGGCTGCTTGCAGTTTTAGCTCAGACATCGTGATGGCTTATCACTATTTACAGAACGCAACACACAATACAGTCAGATATCATTATTCTGAAACAAGACGAAGCCGCCGCAGGAATCCGACTCCAAGTGCACGCAAATAATAGACGTCTTCCTTGCTATGCTGCATCTGCATGTACATTGAAGTTGTTTTGTTTAATTAATTGGTAAATAATACCCCAGATGAACAACAAAATATAACTTTTCACTGCGCTGTTGTTTTTTTTTAACAAATATTAAGCCAAAAGAAAAATATCGTGAGGGCAAGACTAAGCATGAAGACACATTTACTGATTGTACATAGTTTAAGAGCGTGTGCTGCAGCCAGGCGCTGCTAATCATGAGCTCTAGATGAAGTGATCATCAGGGAGCAGGGAGAGCACGTCCACGACAGCAGATGATACGGCTCTCGAGGGAAAAGGACATCAGCCTACAGGCCTCACTGAGCATGGTAAATGTTTGTTCCAAGCCTCTTTTGTCTAAAAAGAACATTCAAGCATGACTGAGGTTCACAAAACTGCTTCTGAAGAAACCACAAGACTTCTGGGACAATGTGCTTTGGACAGATGAGACCAAAGCGGAGCCGTTTGGGTCTCGCTTGGTGAAAACTACACACAGCTACTCAGCAGAAACATCTCATAACCTCTATTAAACACGGTGGTGGAGGGATGATGATTCGGCCTTGTTTTGCAGTCGCATGCCCAGGACCTCTGAGTGCACCATGAAGTCCTCTTTTTTTACCACATAACTCCAGAGGAAACATCAGGCCATTTGTCCGGCTGTGAAAGCTCAGCTGGCACTGAGTCAGTCGAGTGACAGAACAATGATCCCAACGAGAGCAGCAATCGCACACCAGAATGGATGAGAAGTGGAACAGCGGGTTTAGAGAAGTTCATCAAAGTCCAGACTTCAACATAACGACTAAAAAAGCCCTGTATAAATAGTACATTTACCATTTATACAAGAAAGTATGACTTCCACCAGAGCCAGTGCTGTATTCCACAATTAGAATAAAAAAAAAAAAAGGTTCCCAATATACCCTCACCGGCCACTTTATTAGGTACAGGAGGTGGCGCCGATGAAGCAGCCGGTGAGGGGCTTCCTTCCTCCAGGCTTCCTGAAACTCAGCTGATAGTTTTTCTGTAAACTCGTCAACAAGGACACAAACAAACAAAGAACATCACTGCTTGAAGAATGAAAGAAGAGAGGCCCGTGCAGGCTCGATTTCTTCCAGCAAGTAAAAATTAAAATCTTTTAAAAAGAAACAGCATTTGATTCAACGCTCTGAGAAATGTGCAGCTAAGTCTTCTTTCACTCCAGTCAATATGCAGGTCTTGTAGTGGGCATGTTTGGACACAGCTGACCGCTCCCTGGCTGGGAGACGGTTGACGTCAGCAGCGGTTGGCTTCCAACGGACAAATGACCCGTCTATGACCCGCTGCCCATCCCCGCCATGGTCTACTGGTCAGGGCAACGCTGTTTCACGGAGCAGGCAGGCAGACTGAACTGTGTGTCACTCAGACTCATTATTTTGGACGACAGACGGTGGAACCACACTGCCGGAGCAACGCTCGGATTCCTTAACAGTGAAATGTCCCAAACAGATTCTGTACCGTTGCTTGTTTTCAGATCCCATCTCATCACACAGGAGGAAACCAACATCGTTAACGCTTTTAACAAAATGTAAAGGGTCTACATGTTAATAAAGATCACATAGAAGGCCTCCCACTGAACATTTGAAGGTGGATTTCCATGAGCCAAGATCCTGGGTAGACTGGTGTGGGTCTCCACATTTCTGGAAACATCCGTGGGCTTCGGGGTGGGCTCAGGTACAGTCCTGGAACAAGCCTTGGTGGTTCTTGGTGCTGATCGATTGTGCTGCTGCTAGGAGATGACGTCTTCCTTTTTCCTTCACCGCCACCATCGATACACATCCAAACACATCCAAACTGAAGCTCCTTCCACGTTCATCTTGTCATTCTTGTTTCTGTTTCTTCTTCCTTTACTTCATTGGTGCGTTGCGTTCCTCCCGCTAACTCGTATGGAGTTTGAGTTTTCTTGTGCAATTTCTACATTTAAAAAGCTGAAACCAAGCAGTTGTTCAGCTCCTTTTTTTTCTGACTCCTGCTACTAGAAACTCCCCTTCAGCATGGCAGTCCTGCTTTATACGAGGACCTTCAGGTGCAGGAGCACTTCTGACATCTGAAGGGAAATTAAGGGAATATTAACATCTTGTATTTCCCTTCCAGGCTCGACTTCCCGTCCCAGTTCGACTTCCGGTCACAGTTCGACTTCCCGTTCCATTTGGACTTCCCGTCCCGGCTCGACTTCCCTTCCAGGCAAGACTTCCAGTCCCAGTTCGACTTCCCGTCCCAGTTCGACTTCCGGTCACAGTTCGACTTCCCGTTCCATTTGGACTTCCCGTCCCGGCTCGACTTCCCTTCCAGGCAAGACTTCCAGTCCCAGTTCGACTTCCAGCCCCAGTTCAACTTCCCGTTCCATTTGGACTTCCCGTCCCGGCTCGACTTCCCTCCCAGGCAAGACTTCCCGTCCCAGTTCGACTTCCCGCCCCAGTTCTACTTCCCGTTCCATTTGGACTTCCCGTCCCGGCTCGACTTCCCTTCCAGGCTCGACTTCCCATTCCAGTACGACTTCTCGTTCCAGCTCGCCTTCCCGTCCGAGCTCGACTTCCCGTCCCAGCTCGACTTCCCGTCCCAGTTCGACTTCCCGTCCCAGTTCGACATTCCGTCCCAGTTCGACTTCCCATCCCAGTTCAAATTCCAGTTCCATTTCGACGTTCCGTCCCAGCTTGACATGTTTGACTTCCCGTTCCAGTTAGACTTTACGTCCCAGTTTGACGTCCCGTCCCAGTTCGATTTCCCGTCCCAGCTCGACTTTCCATTCCAGCTTGAATTCCCGTTCCAGTTCGACCTCCCGTCCCAGTTCGACTTCTCGTCCCAGTTCGACTTCCCATCCCAGTTCAAATTCCAGTTCCAGTTCGACTTCCCGTCCCAGTTTGACTTCCCGTTCCGGCTTGACTTCCGGTCCCAGTTCGACTTCCCATTCCAGTTAGACTTCCTGTTCCAGTTCGACTTCCTCTCCCAGCTCGACTTCCCTTCCCAGTTCGACTTCCCGTCCCAGTTACACTTCCCGTCCAAGTCGACTTCCCGTCCCAGTTCGACTTCCCATTCCAGTTAGACTTCCCGTTCCAGTTCGACTTCCTCTCCCAGCTCGACTTCCCTTCCCAGTTCGACTTCCCGTCCCAGTTACACTTCCCGTCCAAGTCGACTTCCCGTCCCAGTTCGACTTCCCATCCCAGTTCAAATTCCAGTTCCAGTTCGACTTCCCGTCCCAGCTCGACTTCCCGTCCCAGTTTGACCTCCCATCCCAGTTCGACTTCCAGTCCCAGTTTGACTTCCAGTTCCAGTTCGACTTCCCGTCCCAGTTTGACTTCCCGTTCCGGCTTGACTTCCCATCCCAGTTCAAATTCCAGTTCCAGTTCGACTTCCCGTCCCAGCTCGACTTCTCGTCCCCGTTAGACTTCTCGTCCCAGTTCGACTTCCCATCCCAGTTCAAATTCCAGTTCCAGTTCAAATTCCAGTTCCAGTTCGACTTCCCGTCCCAGCTCGACTTCCCGTCCCAGTTTGACCTCCCATTCCAGTTCGACTTCCTGTCCCAGTTTGACCTCCCGTCCCAGTTCGACTTCTCGTCCCAGTTCGACTTCTCGTCCCAGTTAGACTTCTCGTCCCAGTTCGACTTCCCGTCCCAGCTCGACTTCCCGTCCCAGTTTGACCTCCCATTCCAGTTGGACTTCCCGTCCCAGTTTGACCTCCCGTCCCAGTTCGACTTCTCGTCCCAGTTCGACTTCTCGTCCCAGTTAGACTTCCCGTCCCAGTTCGACTTCCCATCCCAGTTCAAATTCCAGTTCCAGTTCGACTTTCCGTCCCAGCTCGACTTCCCGTCCCAGTTTGACTTCCAGTTCCAGTTTGACTTCCCGTTTCAGTTTGACTTCCCGTTCCGGCTTGACTTCCCATCCCAGTTCAAATTCCAGTTCCAGTTCGACTTCCCGTCCCAGCTCGACTTCCCGTCCCAGTTTGACCTCCCATTTCAGTTCGACTTCCCGTCCCAGTTTGACCTCCCGTCCCAGTTCGACTTCTCGTCCCAGTTCGACTTCTCGTCCCAGTTCGACTTCCCATCCCAGTTCAAATTCCAGTTCCAGTTCGACTTCCAGTTCCAGTTTGACTTCCCGTCCCAGTTAGACTTCTCGTCCCAGTTCGACTTCCCATCCCAGTTCGACTTCCTGTCCCAGTTTGACTTCCCGTTCCGGCTTGACTTCCCATCCCAGTTCAAATTCCAGTTCCAGTTCGACTTCCCGTCCCAACTCGACTTCCCGTCCCAGTTCGACTTCTCGTCCCAGTTCGACTTCCCGTCCCAGTTCGACTTCCCGTTCCAGTTTTACTTCCTGTGGGGTGCTTCTTGAAGTGATCATCTATTCAACCTAAAGTCTGTCAATCCTAATATGCATTAATACTAATCAAGTGCTTTGAATTTTATTTCAGGCTCAGACATTAACATTCACTACTTCTCCTTGACGAATTTTTAATTCTCTGTGTGAAAAGAATCAGTGAAATAATGGTGCTTTTGACAGACATTTTAATCTGAAACATGACTATAAAATAGTGTGAAGCAGGTCAAGAGGTCAGCATGAGGTTAAGAGAGCCGTCTGGGTGACACTAAAACCTCTGCCTTTCATCGTAACACAGATCAATAAACCTATTACTCTTGCTTTATATCTCTCGCTTCAGAAACAAGCGGTTCTTTTTTAATACACTCTGATTCCTGAAACCTTAGGAAGGAAAGCGGCTGCGCTGTCTTTTCCTCTCAACTCTTTCTGGATTGGATCTGTGCTACATCTTCTACTGTTGCCATCCCAACGAGACTTTATTGGTTTAATAAAAACAAACAAAAAAACAAAGTGTCAAAGCCGTGTATTTAGACAAGCCGGTCTTTTCCTTTCCATTTTGAGAGTCTTACTGGGTTTGCACACAAGTTCAAGATGGTGCTCTCCTCCTCTATTGTTTCAGTTCAGAGAGACTGGTGTGAGAAATGTGAAAGCTTAATAAAACGTGGTGGGAGGAGGCTGCAGAGCAGTGAATTATCTCCAAGCCTCCAACCGAGATCCTTTGTGCGCTCGTCTCCAAGGACACCTGACTTATATTTGGTGAACAAATAGCCATCTTACACAATAATGGGAAATAGATGAAGCTCTGGAGAATAAGAGAACAAGGTTTTCCTTTTGGAGACACGGGAGTACAAAGAGCTGGGCAGCTCTGTGCTAAATTCATAAGTTATGGAACCCCTCAGCTTCGCGGAGCATGTCCCTCTACGGTAAAAGCTGCAGTAATAACCATAAATCTGAGTTTTCACATATAATAAAAACCCATCTATCTAGTATCTGACTGGTTAAACCAGTTCAGGGTGATCTGCTGGAGTCTACCCAGGCCTCCCTGGGTGTAAAGCAGGGGGACACCTGGACAGTTCACCAGTCAACCACAGACGCTCACACTCACTCCCACAAACAACTTAAGACATGCACATTTTTGGACAAAGGAAGAAGCCTCATACACGTACAAGGAGAACATGCAGAAAGACTCCTGCTGGGACTCGAACCAGGGACCTTGTAACTGTGAGGAGACCTTGCTGACCACTAAGCCACTGTGGTGACCAGATCTGGCACCACTGAACCTGATTAGTTGTAGGTGCAGATGTTCCTCTGATTAGCTGTTTTCAGTACCAACTACTTTACCAGACGTGGCCCAGCTTTTCAGATGTGTTGCTGCCATCAAACCCAAAATGAGCTAATATTTTACTGAGACACTTTCAACATTCGATGTTTTTCATGTTCTTGTGTGATTTGTAAATCATTGCATTCTGTTTATATTTGCAGCATCCCGGCAGGTTTGGATCTGGCGTTGCAGGACTGCTGCTTTGTAGCAATGATCAAAGACATGATCACATGTGATTTCTTTATGTTAGTGAACTGTTTTCTCTGGAGAGCTGAAAGCCAGAAGATGCTTACGAGGCCTGAGGCAGCAAAGGCCCACTGAGCCATTAGACTCAGAGCGAAGCTGGAGTCCGTTTGAGCGTGCATCGCTGCCCAGTCCTGTTGGAATGCAGACTCTTCCTCACTGAAAAGAAGAGATTGATTATAATTTGGGTCATATGTAATCCTTTCCTGGCATTAAACTCTGTCATCCTTAAGACGACATAAGGCTTACTTTTATGTTGATCATTTGTTTTCATTTTGGATTTAATGCCACTTCATGGGCATCATACCGCCCACCATTGCAATCCATTAAACTCAAAGGTTTTCTTAATGGCTTAAGAAGCATAAACAGGTGCTCCCCATTAGGATTATGGGCATTCATTATACACATATGTGGAAGTTTCATGTTTGATCTGGGTTTCTGCATGAATGCCCTGCTCCTTGGAAATTGGCTGCACCATTGCGCTCTTTGTCGGCTACATGGGACATGACAAATGAACGGCGGTAAACGGATTTGAACTTCAGTGGAGCTTAGCTGTCCAGAGCGATCTCCATAGCTGACTGTGACGGACTAAAACATCTGTTAATGAAGAAAACTTAAAGCTGTTTTAGGGGCTCTGTGGAGTATCGTTGATGCTAAATGACATGGAAAGACCAATTTGCAGTTATTTTGGGCATGCATCCTATTTGTGTCTGAAAGCCTGAAACATGCCCTCTGGAGTCGGCAGCATTATGTAATGCTTCACTTAAGTGCGCATGAATCTATAATGGCAGGAAAAATATTGCAAACAGTTTGACATTTTCTGGTTTTCTGATGAATTTGTTATAAAATGTGATCTCTTCTTCATTTAAGTCACAATAACAGGCAGTAACATCCAAACTAAAATAATGTATTGTGTCTTTTTTGGACATTGGACATCCACAGTGCAGGAGGGACATGTGAGTGACACCTTGCATTAATAGCTGGATGAACATCCCTTGACTGCAGTGGCTTCAACAAGATCTTTCAGTATCTTTGGATCAGAGCTGCACAACATTCAGGAGGAATTCCTGTCCCACTGTTCCTGCCAGACCTGCAGACATTTGTAGGCTTGTCTGGTGTCAACGGCTCCCTTGAGATCATTCTCATGCACATTCACATGCTGTTTGGTCACTTCTTTGCAGTGAGGGAGCTAGTGGCAGCAGGGACAAATCAGTGAATAAGTCAATAGAGACGAGGACTCATGACTCACAAGTCGGTAAAATTACATGTTCTGAACCATTCGTTCATGACTTCACTAGCCTATGTGACAAGGGGGGCATCGTACAATCTGGACTTTCTGGCACAGGACTTGACTGGTTTGAGTGTTACTTAAAGGACAGGGACTGCTTTGTGTCAATAACCAAATTGCATGTAGAGTTCACCAGTGTTCTATCCTGGGGTCACTCCTATTTAACATCCACATGCTTCCACAAGCTCAGATTAAAATAAACATGATAAAGTACCATAACTATGCAGATGACACAGCTTCAAATTACAATGTCATCAGGTGACAATGAGCCCATACAAGCGACGAGTAGATGCTTAGAACTTATCAATGAGTGGACGTGCCACTTTTCTTTAGTTGAACAAAAACAAAACTGAAATAGTCGTTTCCGGTTCAAAAGAAGAGTGTTAAAGAGTCAGCACACAGCTTCAGTTCTACAAACCACTGAGGAGGACGGAAATCTGGGGGTCGTCATGGACTCAGACCAGAACCTTCAGAGACACATTAAAACAATTACAAAGTCGGCCTTTGGTCACCTGAAGAACATCTCCAGGATCAAAGGACTAATGTCTCAGCAGGATCTTGAAAACTCATCCTTCAGTGGACTCGGTTACTGCAACAGCGTCTTCACAGGTCTGCCTGTCAATCAGACAGCTGCAGCTGATCCAGAACGCTGCTGCTCCAGTTCCCACTAGAACTAAGAAAGTGGACCACATCAGTCCAGTTCTCAGGTCCTGACACTGGCTCCCTGTACCTCAGAGAACAGACTTTAAAATACTTCTGTTAGTTTATAGGTCACCAAACCAAAATACATCAGCGACTTGTTGCCATTTCAACCATCCAGACCCTTCAGGTCTTCTGGTTCAGGTCTGGTCTGTGGTTCCAGAATCAGAACCAAACATGGACAAGCAGCATTCAGCTTTTATGCTCCACAGACTTCCAGAAACTTCCAGAAAACTGCAAGAATCTTCCTTTAATTTAAGGTTCAAAACTCATTTGTACAGGTGCCTTTGACTGAAATATTTTAACCATTCTGAATGTAGATTTAAACGTGGTTAATTTCATTATTAAATTGTAACTCTAGGATAAGTTTAACCTTCCTTATTCTGCCACTGCAGTGTAACTCATCATTTATTTCTTTTCCTCTTTTCTTTCCATATTTTTATTATGTAAAGTACTGTGAATTACCAGGTTGCTCAAATGTGTTATACAAATTAACTTGCCTCGCCTCGCCCCGCCCTCGCCTCGCCTCGCCTCGCCCCGCCCCGCCCCGCCTCGCCTCGCCTCGCCCCGCCCCGCCCCGCCCCGCACCGCCTTAGAACAAAAGCCAGTCTGTACAGAACACGCAATGGGGATCTGCACATTCAAGATTAACATTTAATCTGTAATCCAAGTCAACACAAAACAACTTAAACGTTTCTGTCAAATTAAAAGATTTATGACTGTCAGTTGATGTTTGTTTTCCCAGTGTGTAAATAATTCAGCTGCAGTTATAGGCTGACCTGGTTTCACTGAGACAGGAAGACACCCGGCCAGGACAGTCGAGACAGTCTTGTGACTGAGAGCAGCCGTTACATTGATCACATAAAACTATTGTTTGAGGCCTAAGAAAAAAACATCATACTTCTTTCAGGGGCATAATCCGAGGACTCTCACAACCCCTTTTGAATGACTGGAAGTTTCCACTGTGAATTAGTTTCATTGTAGTAATGAGGTTAAACGAAGGTCTAGCCTACCCTCTGAAGAAGCCCCGAGGGTCTGGCTGAACCCGAGACCATGCGTGAGATTTCACCCCATGGCCAGCTCCCAAACCTCCTAATTCTTGGAGAAAGAACCCAATCTGACATTAGACAAAGAGCAGATCTGATATTAGACAGACACGGTGCCAAACTGCAAAACATAAGTACAACATTGTCTTGTGCTGGTCAGGAACCATTTTGGAGATTAGACAAAGGTCAGAAGTTCAAATATGCCATTTCTTCTCCAACTCCAGTACCATACAAGCATTTCAAGTTTTTTTTTGCCAGAGCAGACCAGCAAGGTTGACTAATAAATCAAGGGCCACTGTTGTTTAGGTACTTATCAATAATAAAATGAGATTGTATCCAGCTGGCCATTCGGCTACAAGAAAGACTGAATATCTCTGGGCTTCTGGAGCTCTGGGGTCATAACCCACTGCTTAAAAGAGTTTAGACTCAGTAAAGTATAAAACCAAATACATTTGCTCTATTTTGTCTGTCAAGGACTTTGATCAGCTAATCCTCACAATCCCATCGTCAGTCACGTCACATCGGGCAACCAAACAATATCAAAGATGAAAAATGTTGAAATGGAACAAAATATGAGTCCGTCAGCCCGCCCGTCCGCCCGCCCGTCCCTCCGCCCGCCCGCCCGCCCGTCCCTCCGCCCGCCCGCCCGTCCTCTATACTGGCTTCATCCTATACAGGATCACGTGGGTCTCTAAATAATCATGAATTTTTACTATTTGTATTCGTATAACTGCTGTCCACTGTTTTTAAACCATTTTTATGGTATTTAAAACAGCACCACTGTCAACAAAGATCAGTTGAAATGAGTGAAAATATAAAACTTATCCCACGTGGACTGTTGCTCCTTCAGGCTCCTCTATCAGACGACTAGGAACCTGCGGGTTCTTCCAAGTATCCCAGCTGTTCCTAGGACTCTTCCAGACACAGATCTCCAGTGTTGTTTTTTCCTAGAATCTACTCGTCACTCTTCCAGCTTGTGGCTTCCAGGACTGCGTGCTCCAGTTTCTGCACTCTGCACATCTTTTCTACTTTTTCCTCAAGCTTTTGCATTTTTCAAGTTTCTCATGTTGCTTCTGGATGTCGCTGTTTCTGGTATCAGTACATTGATCATGTCATGATTCCTCCAAACATGGTTCTGGACATTAGGACCAAATAACTCCACTATCATCTGGATGGTTTTAGAGTTAGGAAAATTCAACCTGAGACGAACAACAACATGTTTGTTCTCACCATCCCATTATGTGACAAAAGAATGGAGCCAGTAAGAAAAAACAAGCGTGTCAAATACTAAGTACCCTCAGTGCTTCTGCAGGATTAAAGAGAATACAGGTGCTGCTAATCATCAGACCTTCGTCAACAAACATCAACTGGACCATTTGAGTGTGTAGTCACATAACCACAAATGACAACTATATCAGTAATAGTCTAACAGAAGTAGTCCATCCATCCATCCATCCATCCATCCATCCATCCATCCATCCATCCATCCATCCATCCATCCATCCATCCATCTTCTATACCTGCTTAATCCTGTACTGGGTCACGGGGGTCTGCTGGAGCACATCCCAGTTAATTACAGGTGAAAGGCGGGAGTCCGTCCTGGACAGCCCAGCTCCATTTTTATCTTAAAACTTCCACATCGTCCCAACAGAGAACCTGGCTCCCAGACGCTGCCTCAGGTTTACTTGTGGCTCCTAGAGCTTCCAAAGGTAGAACGGGAGACAGGCCCTTCAGATATCAGGCCAACAGTTTGACGTGCAGACACAGCTCTGCCTTTGAGATTAGACTTAAAACCTTCCCTGTTGATAAACCTTATGGGACCATAGGACCCGGGTGTTTTACACTACGGGTGGGGGACCTTGGTCCTTGAGCGCAGCTGTCCTGCATGTTTCAGATGTTTCCTTGTTCATCACACCTGATTTAAATTAATGGTCATCATCAGCTTGTCATCCAGCTCATTTGTATCAGGGTGAGTTGAAGCAGGGAAACATCTAATAATGCAGGACGGCGGTCCTTGAGAACCAGGGCTCCCCACCCCTGTCTTATGCTTAATCGAAACCGTCATCAGGGGTCAACGTCTAAATCGCTCCGTCTTGCTCCTGGGTAGGAGGAGATTGTGGCTGAATTTGCTGCCCACCTGCCACAGAGGGTAAGAGGGTTTTTTTCAGGACGACCTGGGTTTTGTTCTTCATCCTCCTTGCAACCACTCTTTCCAGATTGTCCAAATGCAGATCAACAACAGAGCCAGCCTTCCTCACCAGGTTCTTCAGCTTGTGGAGTATCCAGTCTGGATGCCACCACCTGAGCACCTGACTGCGTAGAAGAGGGTGCTGGCTACCACAGACTGGTAGAAGGCTTTCAGCAGTTTGGAGCACACACTGAAGGAACTGAGTCTCCTCAGAAGGAACAGTCCACTTGTAGTTCATCCCCTCCACTTTGTTGTTCATATGTACCCCCAGGTACTTGTATGACCCCACCCACTCCAACTCCTCGCCCTGGATGCAAACAGGGACAGGTGAGCCCCTGGTCCTCTGGAAGTCTACCACCAGCTCTTTGGTCTTATTGATGTAGAGCTTCAAATGGTTTTTGCTGCACCATCTGATGAAGCGCTAGATGAGTACACCTCTGTACACCTCTTTGTTATCCTCTGTGATGCATCCAATGATGGAGAAGCCATCTGAGAACTTCTGCAGATGCCAAGAACCAGAGTTATATCAGTGGTGAGGAGTGAAGAGGGATGGTGCCAGAACTGTTCCTTGGGGGGGATGGATGCTGCTGAGAAAGAAAGAAAGAAAGAAAGAAAGAAAGAAAGAAAGACTGTAAAGAAGTAAAAAGTGGAGGAAGAAACAAGAATGGACCAAAACGTCTCCACAACCACGTGAGACACTGAATAAATCATATGAGAAACCACTACTTGAAGTTACTGCTGTTAAGGCGGACCTACAAGCTGCTGTCTGGGGCTGCGGTTTGTTTTTCTCCCAGTGTTTCTGCATTCTGTCAAATAAGTTATGAAAAAGCGTCGTATCGAGTGTATAGTTGTTCAAATGCAGCTGTATTTACCTTTTTTAAGACCTGGTGAAGGCCAAGATTCATTCATTTTTATTTTTTTACAGTGCTCTGATGTGTAAAACCCTGACGTTAAAGAAGGTGCACTTTTTTCCCCACATGATTATAAAATATGTATAGTAATTTGGTGGCTTTTGTGTCCATCAGCCAGAATACTGAATGTTTTTATATTACAAAACTTGCGTGAAGAAAGCTTTGAATTTTAGCCTAAAATGGTACCTTGAAATAAATCATATGTACAGCAACTAACAAAACTGTTTACGATGTTCCTAACTTTTAATGTCCAGATTGTTTATGTACTATATAAATGTACGTGTCCACAATGAATAATGTAAAACTGGACCTAAGAGTTTTGAGCTGCACGCAGTCACTTTACCATCAAAGCCCAACGTAACGTCATGGGAAGCGTGTCTTCAAAGCCAGCTGTGTGCAGCGTAAAGTCATCACTCGGATCTCCTGGAAAGACTCTCGCGTCAGACTTTACAAATGTGCCTCTGTCATGGTTTTCAAAAGCCACGTCTACGAGCGACCTGCCAAACTGGAAAACCAGGAGACGCCAGATGCCAAGCGGAGCCTCTGAGCTTGGCAGCGCTCGAACATTTTCAAAAGGGAAGTAATGACAGTGAACTTTATTTTACCCATTTCTCCAAATGGTCATGTGAGGACATGGAGATTACACTTGGCAGGAGACTTGCTGAAGAGGGAGAAGACTTTTTCCAAATGCATCTGCATCCATGGCCTCTGGGAAATGTTTCCAACTGAGGGACTGAATTCCTGGTTCCAGTGTGATTATTTTGGCATTCATCCATCATAATTATAGAGACAGAAGAGGCCCTGTTAACAGAGGAATCTGGCCCGTTACAATGTAAAGCCCTGATAGCTTTATAAATACTCCTAATGTCTTCAAGTCAAAAAGCAACTGAACTGCAAACCCAAATCAGGAAAAGCAACGTTAAAAATGAAAGGAAGTAAACTTTCATTTACTTTTATTTCCTCACAAACAGCTTTTTCATCTCTTCTTCTAACACGTGTGAAAGAAAAACTGGGACAGTAAATCCTTTACCACTTTTTTAATATTTGCCATTAATGAGATTTAAAGGTGTTCTGGCTTTGAGGACACCAAGTGATGCAGAAAAAGTCTCGAAGGACCGTTCCTAGGCGTCATTTTTATTTCTTCTCTTTCTTTTTTTACACACAGAGAGAAGTCCGTGGCACGAGCCGTCTGCGCCGTTATCGCCCGTCCTTGCCCTGTGGCCCCACCGGCAGCAGATGTGCTCTGGTCCAGTTGCTGCAGCCTCAGCGTGAGCCACTGGGAGGGTTGTGGCAGCAGAGCACTTGCTCGTGTTGCCTTCTCTGCTGGATTATGACTTTAACCGAAGGTTTCGGGCTCATGTGAGAATCTTGTGCTTTCCTGCCATGTCTTGTCCTTTCTGCTACGCCACAATTAATAAAGACGGGTGGTGTCAAGCAAAAGGTGCCTCCACCGCTCCAAGTAATGTTGACGTACACGCCAGACACAACACGCGCAGTGTTTTATTTTGAAAATACCCTGACTTCTCTCTGCCATTCTCATATCCTACTTCCTGCCAGCTCGACGTGGCTGACTTGTGACCGAGCGCCATAACAGGAGAAGAGTGGACGGTTGCTTCTGGGACACCTTTAGGGATTACAGCGGGAAACCTTTGAGAAGCACCACAGTGCGGTGCTACCTTCATAAATGCTGTACAGCAGCATACGGCAGAGACAACGGACACCTGATGGGATACTTCACTGGCGCTCTCACACCACACCCTCCCAACAGCATTGAAAAAAGCGTTGTGTAATTCAGGTTAGTTTTGAAGTTCATCAGAGCTTTGTCTCGGTCTTCTCAGTCCTCTTTGGGCTCTGATCCTGCAGGCTCTATCCGTGACCTTTAAACAGTCTGAGGACGTTCATCTTCTTTGTCCGTTGGACTAACTGGCACATAACTATGAATTCTACATGTACAACTGAAAATTTGTCAAAACTAACATATTAACATCTCTGGGCTGGGAGGGTTGGACCATCACACAGTGCAAACAAGCTATACAAAATAAAAGTGAAAGGCCGTTTAAAGAGGAAATATTATGACTTAAAAAAAGTCACGTCGACTGTTTAATTTTTCCCTCGTTGCATCAACTTTTTCAAATTTGAGGATGAACTTAGAATCATATAGAATAAGCTGAAATTTTAAAAAGTTCACCGCACAGTTCTCAGGAGAGTCTGCCGCAGTTATGATACGCCATCTCCTGTAACCCCCATCTGTCCACGGTTGACACACCGCGCTGGTGCGCCGGTCTGCAGACCATAATCAGCTTTATTGACCTAGGCCTTTTCAGGCAGATGTAATCTGTACACATCTACAAGCTGTTGAGGATAAAACCACCCTACCTGCCGTTCCTCAGCCGTGCACGTCGGGATAGTCAGCCCGCAGTCTCAACGCTGCAAACAGATAACGACAGGCGTGTGGAGAAAAGGATTTCATGAAGAAATCGCTGAAGAATTTGACAAGCGGCTCGGCAAGCTCTTTGAAACCTGTAACAAGGAACGGAGATTTCCATTTACCTGTGAAAACAGCAAAGGCCTTCCAGTTTATTTGTGATGTTATCTGACAAAGAATTTTATAGTTATCTTCAGACATATCTGCTTTAATCTTCTTAACCAGAATTGTCCCCACATGCTGGCGCCGCCGGGAATTCTGGGCCCTGTAAAAACATATCTGTTCCTGCACACCTGAAGCGAACCCTGATCAACAGCTGCAACCCATTCAAATCAAATTTTATGAGCTTTACATAAAAATACCCACGTTTTATGTACCTTAAACCACAAATAGATAAGAACAACAGGGAAAATGGTTCAGGACCCTGGGACCTCTGACAGACTCTTTCTCCACTGGTTCTGCTGCTCCCTACACCGCCATCCTCCTCCTCATCACTATCCTCCTGTCAGTCTGCTGCAGGGACACCTTCGTAGAAACTAGCTTCTGTCCTGCCAACTTGACTGCTGGAAATAACTTTGAGTGGCCACAAGAGGAGTTCACCAGGGTTCACATGATCAGGAACGTCAGAACGACTTCACCAGGGTTCACATGATCAGGAACGTCAGAACATGTTGAGGGTCCATCCACAAGTCCAATCCGTGAAGTTTTTCAAGATTTTAAAGCTAAATTCTGCTTTTCTTTTAATCAAAATAAAGTGATGATTGCAGGTGGGCTTCTCTGGGTATCCACGGTGATTTTGGTGTAAATGTCTTTATTTGTGCGAATGCATTTTTATTGTTTTTTAAATGAAGAAACTTACTGGAGCAGTGTTTGACTTCACAGTGTTTTTTCCTAAAATGACAAATAAAGGCATTTACATTCTAATTCTGTTTGATTTCGTCCATCACCTGCTGCTGTGTAACAACGTGGATACAGGCATTCTTCATGCACATGTGTAAACAGGTGTAGATGAGACAAGGCCCCATCTCAGACGCAGCACCAGGTTTCAATTCAATTCAGTTTTATTTATACAGCGTTTATTACAACACAAGTTGTCTCCAGGATCTTTGCAGACACCGAGAACACGACCCTGATCAGATATTACATAAACAGCAGCAGGTAAAAACTCCCCTTTAAGAGGGAAGAAACCTGGACCAGGACCTGGATCATAAGGGGGAAGAAACCTGGACCAGGACCTGGATCATAAGGGGGAAGAAACCTGGACCAGGACCTGAATCATAAGGAGGGACCCTCCTGCCGGGTTTAGACGCAGTACCAGGGTTAGGAGCGGTACCGGGTTAGGAGAGGTACCGGGTTTAGAAAACGGCACCAGCTGCCAACCGTGACGGCATCTGTGATAATCATTGAAAGTGATCACGTTTATCAGGGACAAGTGCTGAAGTGAACGGAGAGAATGAACAACAAAACTTGAGCTTTTGTCTTTAATCTTTATGCAAATCCAGTTTTTTCGATTGATTCTTGCTCGTTCATAAGAGTTCATTTTCTCTGTTGCTGCACTGATAACTTGGTCCACTAATCTTTCCTCACAGCCATAAACACTTTTCTTTGGAGATATTTTGGAGACAAAAGTAAAACACACTTCTTGGATAACCAGCACCTTTATTTGTTATTACAACAAAGACAGATCACCTTTTTCACACAAGAAACTTTTTAACAAAGTAAAATGTCCTGAAGGATGGAAGTGGGAGCTGTGATAGGAGCTGGTTTCATCCTCACAAATGTTTAAGGACACACGTTCACCGATTCCTTTGTAATCGGCTCTGGAAGGAGACAGCAGAGCATCCGTACTGAAAGGGATGGATGAAGGTCGATGCAACATGTCCTTACAACCACAACATTTAAGTTACGGTAAAAGGAGAGTCATTCAGATAAACCTAACAGGAAGGTGGCAAAAGTACAAGTACAGATACGTATGTGACAAAAGACTGGTTAAAGCGCCAGTTCAACAGTTCAAGGATCTGAAATGTTCCTAAGTAAAACAATAAAAAGTAAAAACGATTGTTTGCTGTTAGTGATACACATCTGTTTATAATCTGGCAAAACTACAAAAGTCTGATACACAGAAACAGACAGGAAATACTTTCTCATCAACAGTGCACGGCGCTGGTACAGGAATAAATCACTGGACACAATCGGTCGCTGCAAGTTGTGCAGAGCTGCTTTCCAGCTTACGCCACCAGCTGCCGACTGCAGGGAAAGACTTCGGGACATCCTGGGATCACCTGGACAGGCGCGGTAGGATTCCAGCTGCTTGGAGTTTTCTTGATCGTTTCCCTGCGTGATGGGGACAGAAGATAAAGTCGAGGCCTACGGAGTACAAAACACAGAGGGAGTTTTTAAAAATGTCCCTTCATAATGCTGAGATAAAAACAGATTAGACGCCAACTGGACTGGGAATAAAAATCGGCCCTCCAGGTAGTGATGGAAAGACCATGAAGACTGCGAATGACAACACACTTTCTCACGGTGCTTGTTGGATGGGGATTGTCTTGTCCAAACCTGATGCGTCGTCGGACTCATCGATACTCCCAGGACCCCTTTCTTCCTCCGTGTCCCGCTGCAAGAGTTCACCTGTACACTCCATGATTCCTGTCTCTAGTTAGTTGTCTTTTACGTCGTGTCCTCATCCACGGAGGTTGAAAAAGTAACGAGGCTGTTTTGATGTAACGAGTAGAAAGTCCACATTTTTGTGTTCGACTGTTGAGAGTAAAAGTCAGAAGTCATCAGAAAAATAAATAGGTAACGTACAGATACTTGAAAATCCATCCACGTTCAGTAAGAAGGTTTTCACGCTTTGCTCCTCCCCACCCATGAGAACCAGCAACCCGTCACAACAGTGTCACTTCTGAAGTTGTTTTGATGATTTTTGTGCGTTGGTGCTCTTTCGTGACGGTAAACCCCCACGAGTGCCTCACGGCCACGTGGTCAAACTGCCGTGGCTGCGTGGCTGCAGAGCTGTGTGTTTATGAATCGCACCTAAAGCCTTTTCCATCAAAGGTCAAGAAGAAGTATTTAGGACATCAGGCGTAATTATTTGACAGTTCGACCATGTCCACAGTCTGACATGCAGGGAAAACCGCCGCGCCGGCAGGACGGGAATATTTTGACCAGAGTAATGAAACCCTGGGCAGGACGACTGCTCATCAGAGGACGCAGCCAGAGACGGACCCACATTTGGCTGTGGTCATTAGGCCGTCACCAGGTTCTGAAGTGTTGTTAGTAATGAGAGACCATGGCAGCACTCAGAAGAGGACTGTAACTCACTCAGCCTTTTATTTTGGTGTTCTGTGATTTGGAGAGCAGATCCGTCACAAACATCACACAGACTGATCGCCTGCAGTCTGAGTCACTCAGCTAAACAACAAATCAGCCAGCACATCGTTCCTACAAGTTTTACAAGTCCAACTCAATTCAATTTTATTTATATAGCGTCTATTACAATAGTTGTTTGTAGGTGCTTTCCAGAGACCCAGAACCAAGTCGTAGTCCTTCTCTGACCTTCCAAGTGACGGAGGTGCAGACTCATATTTTGTCTGTGAGAGTTTTGACTCTGCTGTCACACAGCTGCGACGAGGTTGTGACAATCATTTAGGGTTTCGGGTCGTGTTCAGTTTTCCTGTCACTTCTGCATCGAGGCTCCTGATGTACATTTCGACTTGCTTGCATGCAAATGATGTATTAAATCTGCTGAACTTGGACCATCTGTCACATCTTTATTCCTGTTAACTTAATGCAGTCAGTTTAGTCCAGATAATCACCCTGTGGCTTAAACACAGGTATTGATAGGTTTAGAGTCACTGAGGTTTCTAATCTAGGAATGACCTCCTGGACTAGTCTGTGGCTTCGTCCACACTTCGTCCCACTAGTGTGGACACACAAGTGGACACACAAGTGGACACAATAGTGGACGCACTTGTCCACACTGAACATCTTTTGAAATTCTATTCCAGTTCAACCCTTGGAAACAGAAATTGTTGCAGGAATAGTTTGTAAATGCTGAAATCTAGTGTCGACAGTCTTGGTGAACCTGCTGCGCTGCGGCAGCTTCATCCGTTCTTGTCAGTCAGACCGGTGGCACCAGAAGCACTTTGAAACGGTTCAGAGGCTTCCCGAGAGAGCGCACGTGCCGCTCTGCCAGAGATTCGCTTGTCCTCGGCTAAGTCATGTTAATTTCCACACAGCAGATTGAGCTGGCAGGAAGTCAGTCACAACAATTACAAAGAGAAGCAAACGCCACAGGCTCTGAATCTGTGGGTACCTGGAGGTAATTTAAGAGTTTAGGAAGTGATTCGAACCACGTACGAGGAGACGCTCAGTTTTAGATGTCTGAAAGCAAAACTTTACTTGTTTTATTTTAAACTTATAATTTCACAAATCCAGACGAGCCACTTCTGAAATGCTCCTGGTGGGACCTGGTGTGGTGGGACCTGGTGGGACCTGGTGGGACCTGGTGGGACCTGGTGGGACCTGGTGTGGTGGGACCGGTGTGGTGGGACCGGTGTGGTGGGACCGGTGTGGTGGGACTGGTGTGGTGGGACCGGTGTGGTGGGACCTGGTAGGACCGGTGTGGTGGGACCTGGTGGGACCTGGTGTGGTGGGACCGGTGTGGTGGGACCTGGTGTGGTGGGACCGGTGTGGTGGGACCTGGTAGGACCGGTGTGGTGGGACCTGGTGGGACCTGGTGTGGTGGGACCGGTGTGGTGGGACCTGGTGGCACCGGTGTGGTGGGACCTGGTGGGGACCGGTGTGGTGGGACCAGTGTGGTGGGACCGGTGTGGTGGGACCAGTGTGGTGGGGACCGGTGTGGTGGGACCTGGTGGCACCGGTGTGGTGGGACCTGGTGGGGACCGGTGTGGTGGGACCAGTGTGGTGGGACCTGGTGTGGTGGGATCTGGTGTGGTGGGACCGGTGGGACCGGTGTGGTGGGACCGGTGTGGTGGGACCTGGTGGCACCGGTGTGGTGGGACCTGGTGTGGTGGGACCGGTGTGGTGGGACCTGGTAGGACCGGTGTGGTGGGACCTGGTGGGACCTGGTGTGGTGGGACCGGTGTGGTGGGACCTGGTGGCACCGGTGTGGTGGGACCTGGTGGGGACCGGTGTGGTGGGACCTGGTGGAACCGGTGTGGTGGGACCTGGTGGGACCTGGTGTGGTGGGACCGGTGTGGTGGGACCGGTGTGGTGGGACCGGTGTGGTGGGACCGGTCTGGTGGGACCTGGTGGGACCGGTGTGGTGGGACCGGTGTGGTGGGACCGGTGTGGTGGGACCTGGTGTGGTGGGACCGGTGTGGTGGGACCGGTGTGGTGGGACCGGTGTGACTTCAGTTTCAGCATATTGTGTCTGTATTGAGTTTTAGATGAAGATCAAAATTCACGTAGAAAAACAGTTAATATGCGCTTTGTCTTGTACAATGGACCTAAGAAGGTGTGGGAGCAGCTCCCCGGGTTGCTGTTGTCATGGAGACGATGACTCAGAAAGCCCTCAGGGCCCAGCCTTAAACCATCTGAAAAGCTGCAAATCGGTTGGCCACATTTATTCCTGAGGCAATTCCACTTTGCACCACTGTCAACAAAGGTTTTGTCATAGTTTAGTCTCTGTGCTTCAGTTTCCTTGAAGGGAGAAATGAGCTGTTATACATTCTTTCCAAATCAGTGAGATCGAAGTTGAGTAAAGAACCAGATTTCATCCAAAACTGTGGTCAAACCTCTTAAGAGGTCTTTCAGGCATATAGAATTTCTCTTTGGGGATGAATAACTTATTACTGTAATTAATTGAAATGAAGTCTAATAGGGAGAGGGGGAAAAAAGAAAGAAATGAAGTCTAATATTTATTGCTATAATAATGCCTTAATGCCTTAAGGCTAGATGAACGGTGTAAAAAATAAAACTTCTTTACAAGTTTGTTAAAGGTTTGAAATACATACAACTCTACAGGGATTCCAGGCCTTTCTTGGCAAGCACAAAGATGAAACTCCTTCCAGGGATTTATGGCACAAACAACTTTTAGAGATGAGCGTTTGGGTCTCTGTTACTCTGAATAACTCTAACATGCATGGAGGACAATTTTCCCTGCAGCCTTTGCCAGAACCTACATCAGCCGTTCCTCTACGCCACCGAGAACCAGGACAGCCAGGTGAGAGTGTTAAATGACATGACAGGATCCAAAACACTTCGGAGATGTTTCCACCACACCACCTCAGCCAGAAAGAAACCCATCAACACCTTCTTGGATGTCCTGGAACGTGTTCCAGCTCTGATGGTGGAATCTGACTCAAAGACGCTTAATGTGCAATTCATAAAAGATTTACTCTCTGCTGTGGGATGAGCTTTTATTTTGACAGCATTCCTGCGGGCTGGGGGTTCCAGCATTAATTCTTCTGGTGCTTGTGTTCTGTTTCAGTCAAGTTCAAAGAAAGTTTACATTCATTTACATTAACTAAGTAAGTTTATGCCACATAGTTGGCGTCCCAGGGGCTGCTACTGAAACAAACTTTATGTTTTGCATTCAGAAGTTAAAGAGTTTGAAAATGTGGGGAGACATAAATATTTTTGGATGCGGGCGCTAAAAATGAGCTTGGGAGGTTAAAAAAAGGTTGAAAGTTTTCTTTTCTCAGGCGCACTGTTGTGGTCTGACTGGTTTATTTTAATAGTACAACCACGTTACAAAGAACAGTTAGATGGGAGCAACTTTATCACTCCAGAGCATAAATAAGAAGTAAATATCCATCAAAGACTGCCGTTCGCTAATCCGAGTTTATCATTTGAATTAACCTTTATTTAATGTGACCAAAGTCAGTCATGTGACTTCTTCAACCCCGCTGCTCCGACAGAAGCGCTGGCTGTTTTGACTTTTTCACGGAGAACCGTGTCAATTCAATTTAATTTATTTAATGTTTACTCCAACACAAGTTGTCTCAGTATTAGCACCCCGCAGAGCAAGAAGCCAACGCCGGACAGGTTAACCGTTTGGGATTGTCAGCAGGTTAGTTCATAGATGGGATGTGACCGAACACTGTCTTTGTGGTTTCGTATCGGTTTCGGTTTTCTTACAACGTACTCTGCTCCGTTTGCTGGTTCATCTGAACGGGTCTGAGAGTCTCCGAGCAGAGAACACCTCTCACTGTAAGATTACTTTAAACCTGAATCTATATGAATGACACATCCATCCATCCACTTTCTTGACCCGCTTTGTCCTTTGCAGGGTCACGGGGGTCTGCCGGAGCCGTCTTGAGACACTGACAGGCCAGTAATCTAAACACTTCAACTGAAACCGAGCTGCCGTTCAGCCAGTGGATCTGAGTCTAATATTTAATCTGAACCAGTGGCTGATAACAGCTCAACCAAGGCCTAAATACTTAGGAATATTTAGGAATGACTTCAGGCCAAAGCTCCAACTTATGGACTTTTTGAAGCGGTTGTCACTTAAACAATCCAAGCAGCGTCGGTTTCTTTGTACCACTCCTGCAACTCCCTGAACTCTCAGCCTGATGGCTTCACATGACGGGTAGCAAACACAATATGGAAAAGTGAAGCGTAAAGACACTGGAACAACACAGGACAATACTTTCTGATAATTCCTGGATGACATTTGAGCCAATATTCCTGCAAGCCTGAACGTTTTCTTCTTGCCAGCTCACGACTGAAGTGCTGCCGGTGATTTTGCAGCAGTTGATTTTGTAAAGACAGCTTGAACTAATGGGACAAGGTTTTCCAAATGATGGCTAATTAGGAGGACAAATGGATTACAAACTGATGCAGAGGCATCATTTTGTTGGATTGGTGGATGTACGATTCCAAATCAGTTGGGACAATATTAAAAATAAATAGATAAATTAAGTCCTTAAATTTACTTATTACAGAAATCCTGGACCCAAGACCTTTTCAAGGTGATTATGTTGCACGGATCCCTGTTTATTTTCTATTTAAATCTAAATGCCGTGGATCCCAGCAGCATGGCAAAAAGGTGACTTAGGCCCAACTTCATGCAAATAAATACATTCAAAGTGAGACGTCTGCTCACTAAAAACAGAAATTGTCCTCCTGCGGAACTGCATTTGATAAACAGGGAGTTTCTCATTATGAACCACTTTAAGTAACAAAGGTTTTTAAACGTTTTGAAATGGAACCACGTACTTTGCTGCATCAGTCAGCCACAACATTGAGACCACTTGAGTCAAATTTCTCAGACACAGTGACACCATTAAACCCTCTGCGTCGTCCTGCGGCGTCCTGCGGCGTCCTGCGGCGTCTTCTTGTGGGGCAGCTGCATCAGGCTCTTTACGTGCTGTGGGTTGTGCAGCTGTGGATCTCTTTTGGAAATCACATTGATGAGTTTTGGTGGACAGTTTTATGGATTGTTTTCTGTGATGTTTGGCAGTTGGTGCAAAGCAAAAGTGGTGATAGACATCACCACTTCCCACATCCCACTGACGTCCCATCTGGAAGTCAGTGGGATGTCTCAGCGGAGGACTGCATCGCAGTGAGATTATTTGAGTCCCCTCGTTACCTGTCAGAGGTTTTCACCCCAACCCCCCCGTTCGCTTGTGTACTAACAAACTTCATGAAAGATGAAAACCCTCTGTACATCTCTGGTTGACAGTCAGAAAGTCTCTTCTTCCTGTTCTCAGATGTGACCCTGCAGCTCAGGAAGCTCTATGCAGCTGTACCACCTTTCCAACCGTGACAGCAGCTCTGAATGGCAGGATGTCCTGTTTTACGTTCCCCTGAGAGAATCTGTCAGAGGTCAGCAGCCTGGCAAGATTCACGGGCCACAGGAAGGTTTGAGCAGTCCCGCAGAACCAGATGGATGCACATTCATGTCAAACTGGCAAAGCTGACCTGCATACCAATAATATCATCACAACTGTACACATCGGCAGTTTGTGGGGATACATGCACTGAATAAATGTTTGTTAAACAAATAAATAAGAGCAATGTCAAATCTCTTCCTTGGTTGAAGTTCATGTAAATTCTGTTGAAGCACCAATTTATTTTTTTCCCAATAAATCAAATTAATCACAGAAAACATATTAAAAGCATTTGCGATGCAGCTTCTGAACTCAGTTTGCCCTCTTTTATGGAAATAATGTGCCAGTCATCACTGGGTCTAATATATGTCCTATTTACATTTGATAGGCAGCTCAAAGCTGTAGGACAGACCTTACATAAGAATACCCCACAGAACCAAGGGGTGGAGTTGTTCAGCCTACTCCATAAATCCAGTTGATATGATCAGAATTCATGACAGGTAGTCGCTGTGCTCGACCTCTGCAGCACTTTCTCCAAACAATGCCACAGATTGTTTCATCGAGATCTCAGGAAATTGCTGACTTCGCTGACTGTCAGACTGGAAATGCAGTTTAGAAAACTGTCCAAAGTGGATGGACAGAGTCTGGTCTGAGGTTAGTTGGGATGAAAACCTCTGCTGGCTGAAACCTGAGTTGATACAGAAAGTGTGCAAAACCCATCTGCAGGATTTTCCTGTGCACGAATAGTAGGAGGACTTTTTTTTATTTCAATTCAGTTCACTAGTTTATGGTCAGACACTTCGCACATATCTTCCTTATTTACATGCTTCAGATTAGTCCTGTTTGTCTTCCCAACTTGTATGCCATCATTGTTAAACAGGCCAATGACATGGCTTGTTAGAGCTGCTTGACACCGGGGACTGTGGACGGCTCTCAGGATGACACGATGACTGCATCCCATCAGAATGCCAATGCCCCTGGCCAGCTGAGTTCAGCTGCTTCCTGTGGATCAGGGTTTTCTCTCATGCACCACTGAATGGGGATGGTGTGACACCACTGAATTAGGTTCCTGTTTTTGTTCGTCAATCGAAAGTGATCTCCTTGCCAAGTTTCTGCCCACTTTTCAACTTTCTACCCACAAACACGGAACGAAAAGCAAAAAGAGAAATGAAAATGAGCGAGAGGCTGAGAAACCCCCCTGAGCTCTGACATTTCCCTCAAAGACCACAGAAGAAACTGTTTTACAAGGAAAAGATAAAATGTCAATCGATAGAATGTGCTTGGGTTTGTTTTTTTTTAAAGAAGACAACAACATTATTTCGATCAGCCAGAAACTAAAACAGACTGTGTCCCAACTAACGCCATCCAGTTCACGACTGAGTTATCCATCACTCCCCCTTTGACATGCACGATGGCTTTGACGTCCTTTAATGAAGAACGTAATGTATATAAATTGTACAAATGTCTGATGTGGCTGTGTGCTCCTGAAGATGACATTCTGTAATTAGAGTCCGTGCTGTTATTTTATATTCACAATGTCAAATCATTTAACCAGAGCAGATCAGAAAACAAACAAAGAGGTGGACACCCATGACCTCCAGACCTCCAGTCCTCCAGTCGGAATCAGGAACTAGCGTTCGGCATGGTTGACACAAGCGCATGGATGATGGATTACTGTGTAAAACCTTTACAGAGCACAACAATATGACACTACGCTCACAAAGTCCACGTAAAGGCACGCTATGTAGTGACACCACAGTAGACCTCATGGAGGTAAGACATCAGAAGGAAGTTCATGTGTCAGCCTCAAAATGAAATGTACAGTAACCACCAGTCCAGAACATGGCTAGAACGTGACTAGTCACGTTCTGTTTACGACAGCGAATGTAGAAGTACAGTACCTCAACACCACCGTGCAGCAGCCAGCAATGTAATTTAATGTAAATATCAGTATTTATTAACGACACTTTATCCTAGTGACGTCAGTGTTGACCCTCGCCTGGGCTCTTTTTTCTCTGACTTCAGGTTTGGTGTGTGGACTGGAGAAGTTCCTGGTGGCGTGTTTGTGGCTCTGGCATCCTGAACGAGGTCACACACAACCAACGTGACTGCGACTCATTCATCCACCTCATCTCAAAACCACTTTAGTCAGCGAAACACGTGCAGGGCGTAACCAAACATATAACACAATTTCTTTATTTGAAAATGCGAGATGGAAGAACATGGGTGAAGGAATCAATTAACGCACACAGGCAGAAGACTGTCCGAGCTGCAGAGTGAGAAATCGTTACCAACTCCATTTGTGTTGTGTTTTTCCAAAACGTTAACAGCATCTTTGTTTTGTGAATTCCCTTCCTCCTGTCAACTCGTTCCTTGGTCTCTCATTAGCTCTAGGTTCAGTGGGGATTCCCCCCTAAAGCGCCAGATGTTCTACATAGTCATGACATTTGTCAAAAGTTTTGGTCTGGTTTTAAATCATATCCTCCCACAGAGATAACTTTTGAGAGTTTTTTGATGACTCTCTTTCAGCTACAGGGAATGCAGCCACTCTGGTGCTTTTGGACCAGTTTGTGGAGTTTTGCACACTGGTTCACAACAATGTTGTTGTCAAGGATACAGCGTTAAACTGGTTTAAGTTACAAGACCTTTTCTTTGCACACTAGTTAATGTTCGTCCTCTGCAACACCTCTGACTTGTGGAGTACCTCAAGGGTCAGTTTGTAGACCCCATGATGTTTTCACTGTATATGTTGTCTCTGGGGTCTGTTCTCAGGAACCATATCTCCTTCCACTGATTTTTATTGATTAAGGTTTCTTTGCCCATCAGGTCTTTAACTTTAACCTTTATTAAGCTGTCTTGGAGAGCTTAAAACCTAAATAAATATGAACTGTCCTAATCTTAATGAAAACAAGACTGGGAGTTATTTTTGACAACTCTTTCAAATTGGATGAACAGATCAGTGCAGTGGTAAGCTTTTTCAACTATGGCTGATTGCAAAGATGATGAGTTATTCACACTTTTATCACCTTTCATTTAGACAACTGCAGTGCACTCTACTGTGTATACATCCTTGTCTTTCAAAGGGCAACAAAAACGGTGGCTAATTAAGTCTGGTGTTAATACCTTTCCACTAAGTCTGTGACCACACAGTGATTTTAAGTTAAGACTTTTAAAGTTAACTGGATCAGTGCCTTCTTGTCTATCAGTCTTCCTACACATCCACTCTTGTCAAGCAGCCAGTTCCTTCTAGATGCTCCAAGACTGAAATGAAAACCCACCGATGATCAGGCATTTGCAGTGGCGGATCCAAAGTCGTGGGATAGTTTGTCTCATCATAGCTGCACCTCTCTGAGTTTTTGTAAGTTCAAATTACTGATAAAAGCACATTTCTTCCCCTTGGTTTTCGGTTGTGAGTAGAGTGTGGCTCCCAGACTGACCTTTGTTGTACTGTTACTATTTCAATGGTTATTTAATCTTATTTGCTGTGTTTTTATATTTAACCACTGTCTTTTTATTTTTAATAATGATTTTTTTAGACTGCAAAGCACTTTTGTCAAAGTTGCTTTTTTTATTGTGATATATAGATAAATGTGAACTTTAGCCGTGTTTGTGATTAATTTTCTTCATCATTCCTGAAGTATTATGGGCTTTTGGAGGAATAAAGGGTGGAATGTCACTCTAGAGGTACCAGAGACAGGGAGCGTCTAATGACGCTCCTGACCAGAGATTAATATTAGATGGCTGAAAATAAGCATAAATAGAGACAACTAAGAGTCCGACAAACCGCAGGACATCTCTTTTGACTTGTTTAACAAGAGACATGAAAACCTTGATGTCCTGTAACTTCTTGGCTGGTCATCTTCTTTGCAACAACTCCTGGTTTCAGAATGCAGGATGTGGCTGGGCTGCATGTGCAAAGGAGCTGGACATCAAAATTCCTTTGGGATGTCCGATCCTGCCCACAGCCCAACCCCCTGATTCCACAGGAAGGACACCCCCCTCCCACTGGCCTGATATTTTGTCTTACTTTTTTTATTTTGTCTTCTTAGGAAGGGGTCGGGGGTGAAGGTGTCTCACACCTACGGCCACGAGCTTTACAGCGGTCTGATATTCTCGAGCCCAACAGAAAGTGGGCTGCTGTTTTCTAAGTTTGGAGGTGTAGTGGAACAAGTTGAAGTAATGCATTGGTAGTATTTGAGATTTGATTGTTTTTTTTTAGCTAAATATTTCAATTGTGAAATTTGATTAAGAAAGAAGTGACAATATTGAGTTTTCCTGCACTTTAAAACTGAGTTGAAATACTTTCCAAATTCTTACAATCAATTTTTCACACGCCAGATCAGTTTTTGGGTGAACTCCACACATTTTGTTTCATCTGAACTAATAATAACTTTCATTAAGAAAGAAACGAGAGCTCAGCAGCCCTCTAGACATGGTGCTGTGATCTCTGAGGTTGTCAATTCAATCCAAATCAATTTTATTGTTGTCTCCAGGAACTTTCCAGAGACCCGAACATGACCCCCGAGCAATTATTACATAAACAACGGCAGGTAAAAAATCCCCTTTAAGAGGGAAGAAACCTGGATCAGGACTTGGATCATACGGGGGGACCCTCCTGCCGAAGACCAGTCGGGTAGAACAGGAAGTACAGAAAGAATAGAGACAAGATATATAAGTATCTATATTAGTATAATTATCTGTCAGCAGCAAGACTTCCATGTTTATATGACTGGTACCTGGTTAGTTGGTGGACTACAGAGACCACTATCTAAACAGGTGTAGACAGCAGACACTGAGGTGGTCAGAGGTGGGACTGCAGGTCAGTGGATCATGGTGGTGTCCCCCTGCAGCAGGTCTACAGCAGCAGATCCAGGATGAAGCTGTGTTGAAGACCAGCTGCTCCAGTCTGGTCCTGCAGCTGCAGCTGTGACTACTGGTCCTGACACACTAAAGTTTACACCAACTAGATGTTTTACTGAACACAAACGTTGAAGTTTGGTTTTAAAGGTGGAGATGGTGTCAGCCTCCTTCACCCAAACTGGAAGATAGTTCCTGATAGCAGAAGACCCGTCCTCCAAATCTACATCTGGATCTTCTAGGAACTACGAGTAAACCTGCACTCTGAGAACGGAGAACTCTGTTAGGAACACAAGGAACCATCAGGTTTTGGAGAAAACTGGGAGTTTGGATGTGTAGGACTTTATACACAAGTATTAAATGTTGAATTGGATTCTGAGTTTTCCGGGGAGCCGATGGAGGGAAGTGAACACAGGAGAGACCTGGTCTCTCTCTTTGGTTCCTGTCAGCACTCGCGCTGCTGCATTTTGGATCAGCTGGAGGATCTTCAGAGAATTACTTGGACATCCTGCTTATACATTACAGTAATGCAGTATCATAAAGCTGTACTCTAACAAGTCTGAACCACTTTGAAGAGCTGAGCTGTCCTCTGCTACAGACAGAGTAAACGGGCACACTGTGTCCTTACAGATACCCACTAACGAGACAACGGGATAATGGGAAACGAGTCAGTCCGCATAACGGTGGAATTTATAAAACCAGCAAATTAAGTCATGTGTTTGAAAAAGCTTTTATAACATAACTGAAACAGGTATGGGCAGTGATGGAGGTGGACTGAAGGTGACTTTTGTCTCCATGAATACCTTCAATGGTCCAAATTCAAGAGAATTTCAGTTTTAACATACGAACAATATTCTTTTTTTTTTGAAGGAAGGTAACGAGAAGTGAATGAAACACACCCAGATTAACGGTTTATCCTATGGCAACATTTTTACACATCAGTCTTCGAGTACTCTGCTTTTCTTGGCCAGCTTTGCAGGGAAGAGTGCAGCGGTGTGACGCACACACAGACCAGGGGTGAGTTTGGGGTTTACGGCGCTGGTTGGGCGTACTGGGGTGGTAACATACAGCTGAGAGTTTGCTATTATTTCAGTTTCCTGTCTGGCAGAGCTGTGAGAGAGCTGCGAACACTTGCTGCTCGGCTGTCAGCCTGGGCCTGACAGGAACCACAACAATCCTGCAGCTCTGCCTGGATCTACTGGTAAGACATGTGTCTTAGAGCCGAAGTGAGGGACTAGATAACGTGACCGTTGTGAGATATGGATGTACAAGTAAACCTGAAATTCAAGTCGTTTGGATGGAAATTCTGTTGCAGTGAACATTTTCACCCCAAGGTTGCAGACATCTTGAAGAAGCCCACATGTGACATCACTGACAGTGGTTCCACGACCTGGGACTCATGTTCAGAAGTTGCATGGACTCCCTCTTCAGCAGAAATCATGCCAATGCAAAAAAGAAATACAGATGTTCAGAACTGTGCGTAAACCTGAATCCACAGTTTTCTCTGAACATCACAATCAATGTGAAATTGAATGCACATGCAGGATCGCAGCACTGTCTCCTCCCTCACGTAGAGTCGTTGGAATACGATAATAAGTATAAATAGTCATGAGAAACCGCTCAACCAAATGATGGAAATGGCAAAAGTAAGCGTGAAAAGAAGAAAGTAGACCGACTAGAGCTGGAGACACTCGTTTTAGAAGTTGAGGCCAGGACATCCATTTTGTTCCTGTCCTCTGGAGTTGACAGTAAGAGGAGAACAACTGAGCGGGAGCTTGTGGAGGAAGTCGTGAATGTGGCGGGCTCTGAAAACGGTACATGAAGTAAAAAAGACGTGGTCAGATAAGAAGGTGGACGGACAGCGGAGAGCCCCTTTTTATTCAAACTCAGATTATACAACACCAGGAACCTAATAAGGCAAAGAAACATAAGCATCATCAATATTTTCTTTTATTGCTAACTATTACTTTACTGTAATCACATTCTTGTAATGACATCAAGTGGGTTGAAGAGAGCAGTGGGCGCCCTCACAGCCTGCTGGTTAGTTACTAGACACTGACAAGCTGAACTGTGAGTGACAACAACAACTGACATGAATGATGTGAATGAACAAGGAAAGTCGAGTTAACTCACTAAGAAACAGACTTTTAAACTGAAACTCGAAGTAAATAGACCAAACCGAGTCCTCAGTAAAAGAATCCAGAGACTTTAAATGGAATCAGTGGACTGGACTGGACTAAACTAGAGTGTTTTCTACATTAAGAACCATCAGATGGTTTTTGCTGTGAATTGGAATTAAACACTGAAATGAATAAAGGCTTTTTCGTTGTAGTGCTTTTGGATTAAAAACTCTCCAACACTCTTTTGCCTTTGAGTGAGATTTTTCACTGTCTTGTGAAACAAACTCATGGACGTTCCTGAAAAAGATGTGGTCCTGAAGGCAGCAGATGCTGCTCTGAAGTCTCAGAGAGGCCGGACTTTGGACCTGTGGGTGATTACGGTTTGGATGACCCCTTTCACCTTTGCCCCAGAACACATGGCCCTCATTTCTTCCAAAAAGATCTGGAATACTGGTAAATCTGACTGCAGTAGATCCTGGTTGTGAGTGATGGTCCTTCTGTAGAAGCCTCCGTGATGTCAAGACCAGCCCTGGACTCTGGAACGTGTGCTTGCCAAAGTTTATCACAGTAATCTCATGTCCTTGTGGATATATTGATAAACAGTATTTCTTGATGCTGTGTCGTCTGAGGAATCAAACATCACAGGTGTCCTTAAACTCGTTTAGATTTGTTTCCTTGTCTTTTACACACAGAACTTCCTGCAGATTCCTTCAACGGTTTAATGATATTCTGCACTGCAGAGGGATAACAATGCAAACCCCTTCTAAAATGTCCCTTTGAGAACATTGTCTTTAAACATTTCAATTATTTTCTCACACATTCTTGCACATGTTTTCTCAGACTCATTGCAGAAGTGGGAACCTCTGTCCACCTTTGTCTTCTCAAGATTTAGCCTTTTTACTGCTTTTGTTCTAAATCACTTGTATGAAATAACATCTTTATCTCTTCTTTAACCACCTTGTTAGCTCTAAATTGTGTTTTCTCGGTTGTGTCGCAGGCTTGAATTTGGAAAGTGGATGCATGTCAATAAATCAAAAGACGCTGATGATCGCCCGTGTTTTCTGTTCCCCTCCGTATCATCACGGCTTTTGGGAGCTCGTACGTCCATGCTTGTCCTGCGTTACAAACATTCCAGCGGTTTGCTTCAGTTCGCTGCAGCTCAGCTTCCCCTGAAACTCCTGCTCTGTGAGGGAAGCTGCCCTGATTTCATTTTGGGTGCACAATACAACACCTGCAGACTAAAGGAAACGATTCATCCTCATATCTGGCTCTGCCTACAGTTCTCTGTCTGTGTGTGCAGGCGTTCATCTTCTCCAGTGGGTACGAGCCACAGAAATATGGGCTCATTCTTCATGGAAGTCACCGAAAGTCAAACAAAGCCCAGAGTCTCCACTTCCACAGCAGCTTTCTGTGTCTGGCAAAAAATCCAGATGGTACAAGTCTTTACATTACAGCATAATGCTATTTCATTGTACATAGTCGTGCTTGGCATGATGTGTGGTTCTTTGTGAAAAGCCGTCACAAAAGTACATTCACAGACACCACGGCCTGTGTTCCGTCTTAAAGCCAGAGGACATAACGGTGTCATTGTCTTCTGCCTGAGGCTCCGGAGTGACAGTGGCTGGTAAAAAGGCATTTCATTGACTTTGCACCCTTCATTTAGCAACACACATACTTTTATAATGACACATCCGACCCGGAGGCATGGCAAATGTACAAAGAACAAGAGGCACATAACTGATAAGAAGGAAGGAATTGTAGAAGGGCCTGTCTTCGAATTCCCGAGCTGCATACGATGACATGCACAACTACTTCAGGCATTTCCTTTCATGTTTGTAAAAATGAGGAGAATGTGATTGTTGATTCATTGCTAACAAAATGACTCACGGTTTACGTGAGGGCAAATCTTCGCGTTGTCAATAACCGGAGCTCTAGACCTCCTCAGCTCCAGCTACTTTAGCAGCTACGTGTCTCTGGGAACTGAACTCATCGTTGTATTTATCAGAAATAAAGCTGACTCGACACAGACAGCAACTTTTCTGCTACAGAGCCACGACTGTTAGAGCGGTCTAAGCAGAATCAGGCTGGAGGCTTACTTGTGGTTCCTTAAATTTCCAAAAGTTAAGTTGGAGACAGAACCTTCAGTTTTCAAGCTTCTCCCTGGTGGAACCAGCTTCAAGAGGGAAGATCGCTTCAAGACACCTCCAAGACCAGGCTTACAACGTTCCTTTTTCAAGATATGAACCTAAGTGAAGTTAAGTGATATGACTACAGGCATGGGCATGGGTGGAATTCCCATGATGCACTGGGGTTTTCCCTCAGTCAGACTTCATTTACTGTCTGTATCTGTAATTATTGGCGTCTTAACTTCGTGCCTCTCCTTTCGGTCTAGGTTCAAGGATCCACAGACTCATCTGTGTGTCGATGGCCGTTTTCTGTCCTCTGGAAGTCTCGTCCAGCAGAATGAGAGTTCTGATAGTAGAAAAGACGTCTACTTCTCCACTATCTCCTTGTGCATGCTGAAGTCTGGGAACTGAATCAAAGTGACGATTCAATCCAACTGAAAAATGAACTACAGTGTAAGAAAAGAATGAATACAAACAGGTTTTCTTCTGCTTGGGGGAGTATCGGTAGGGAGTCTCAAAAGGTGATTTCACGAACAGATGTGGAGTTGATGAGTTATTGCTTTGACTCACAGCAAAGGTAAATGTTTGTTGGATCGTACAGTCTAAACTTATGGATACATCATTCGGTTAACAAGAGTAAGAGATTGATTAGTTCTAAATTGTATTAAACTGTATTGCTCTGAAGGATGCCACAAAGAGAACAGTGTGAATTAAAATGTTCAGACACGTTACAACAAATGTAACATCGCCTCCAGAGTGATCTCTCTCTGAGTAAATGTATAATCTCCAGTGAGTCTCAGAACTGGTTTCCATGTCTGGATTTAACTGGTTTTATTGCTGTCGCATCAGCAACAGCGACACATCAGAGATGCTTGTTAGGACATTCAATCGGAAACACCAACATTATTTGTCACCAGCCTCCAGGAGGGTTGACTGTATAGATGTTAAGTAGACTGTAAAATCTGATGCCCTGCTGCATCGGCTTGCTCGGCCTGATCAACACTGCACCAGGGCAGCGCTGCAGAGCTGCTGACCATGACCGCGTGCTGCCGAGCTTGCTGTGAACTGGTGCTTCTAGCTGTCAGTATTTTTGGGGGGACATGCACGACCAACGTGCCAAACGAACACAGGATATGTGTGGCAGCCATGATGACATATACTTGTCGTTACTGTAGGTATAATCTGGCCATAACCCTGTCTTTGCGCCTTTACAGATCTTAAACCACCTGTTGCAGCTGCTCATCCTCATCCACAGACAGCTCCTCAGGCACCATGGGAAGAGTAGTGGCAGTGCAGGCAACTGTGTCTGCACCGTGGCTGTCCGCTTACGGAGGTGGGTCGGGCAGTTCGGGTGGCCAGTAGTAAATCTGTTCGGACCAGTGTCTACCACCTGCACACTGAGGTCTATTCACAAGGATGAACGCAGTTGGGATAAACGGCTGGACCCTATTGTTTGTAAGGGAAGTGCCCCAAGCCTCCACATGACTTTCTCCCTTTGAACTTTAGCAGAAAACTCCACAGTGTCTTGGACCTTCTTGAGGAAAGCTGGAAGGACAGGCCAAGTGCAAGCTGAAATGAGGTGCAAAACTTCACTCACTCGGGCAGTTATCACGGGAAAATCTCCTTTGGGCCTCAACAACACCTGTACAACAGAGGGGCGCAGCTGAGGCAGTTTTCACTTAAAGACCAGGCTTGTATTGCTCCCATCTTCTAACTCTAAATTACTTGCCAAGTAGCAAGAGGCCTATTATGGTGTCAAGGTGAGTGGGAGATGTTGTTTACTAGGTTTTTCAATCTGACAGGGGTAGAGCGACACACATTACCACCTCAACATCCTGAAAGAGAGGTGGAGAGCAGCAGTGGCTGTTTCTCTGGTGAGCATGGTCGAAGACAGACGTGAGCACAGATTGGAGTTGCCAAATTCCACCAGTTCGTCTCCACTCTTTTGTCAGTCATGTCTGACCCTCTGAGAGGGCAGATGTGTTTTGTTGTTGATATGTGTTTGTTGTTGCTGATGGGTTCTCCTTTCTACCAGGATGCACAAACCTGATTTAACAGCATGAAGAATCTCTCCTGGGTGTGAGGATGCATTCACTTCCTGCAAACTTCCAGAGCACAAAAGAAAACTGCTGCAGTTGGAGTTGGAATTGTTGGTAATCCATCATCCTGACAGTGCTTGTTGTAGCCCCGTCATTCTTGTGACTCAAAAAGATGGATCTTTACACTTCTGTGGTGATCATCAAAACCTTTTTGAGGTCTCGCGTTTTGATGTCTTCCACAACAGACCAGCTTGGAATGTCTCACTTTTTCACTATGATTGACTTGACCAAAGGCTACTGGAAGATTTTCATGTATCCATGGTCCAAAGAAACGATGGTCTCCTACCGTCTGGATGGTTTGTACCAGCTCGGGTGCTGTGTGCACACATTGCATTGCAAGTTACCGCCTACTTGTCTGATAGTAACAGGCAGTGTTTTTGGGGTTTTTTTTGTCTTTTTTCTATGTGGGATAAGCTGCACTAAAAAAGTGCATTTTATTGAGAAAATATAGAGAGCATCAATAGTACGGACGTCTTGAGGAAGAGAGCTCCAGCGTCATGGGGCAGACTGGCTATAAGCTCTACACATGAAGGAAGGCTGAAGGAGATCTAAGTGTACGGGTGGTGTTTAAGGACACAAAAGGTGCAGTATGTAGGGTGTCATTTGGGCTGTGAACAGGTGTAGTCACTTCCCTGCATAAAAGACCCCAACACCCAGATAACACAGTGGCTTCTGGCTTTTCAGTCTTTTGAATTTAACGTGGTCCATAGGCTGAGAGCGCAGACGGCTGTGGCTGACTTTCTCTGTCACTCATGCGATGGGGCTTCGACCGGATTGCTTCTTGGTAAAGGTTGGGTAGTGGGGACGTGGTGGTGGCCTGTGCTTTTAACTCATCTGTAGGCAAAGCTATGTGGTCTTCAGGTTACAGCAGCAGAAAAGACTGGACCAGCTACAAACACTCTTGTAATTAATCATCTGTTTTTTAGTAGTAGCAGCTGGGACCAGAGGGGATAGTAGGGCTGCTACCAGTCCAATCTGTACACGTACCTCCATCCATCCATCCATTATCTATACCCGCTTTATCCGTCTCCGGGTCACGGGGGTCTGTCGCATATCAGGCGAAAGGCAGAGGTACACCCCGGACAGGTCGCCAGTCCATCTCAGGGCCACATACAAACAACCAATCACACTCACATTCACACCTAGGGAGAATTTAGAAAGATCAATTAACCTACCCTGCATGTTTTTGGACTGTGGGAGGAAGCCGGAGTACCCGGAGGGAACCCACGCAAGCACGGGGAGAACATGCAAACTCCACACAGAAAGACCCACCAGGCCGGGAATCGAACCAGGAATCTTCTTGCTGTGAGGCAACAGTGCTGACCACCAAGCCACCGTGCTGCCACTGTACACGTACCTGTTCTCTAAAAAGTCTGACATACTAAAACCACCTTGGCCAGACTGATTCAGTGTTTCGTGCTGCTGGAGAGGAACTGCGGGTTCCCAAGGTTTTCCTGGCGGGGCCCCCATTGATTTATAGGACGTTTTCTGCACATTTGTATTGTTTCAAAATAAAATATAATAAAATATAAAATATAAACACCACTGGCACACCTCACACCTATTTCCTTCCAGCCACCTTAGTGCATGGAAGGAAATACACTTTCAACATTTTTTGCCAATGAATTCCATAACTTAGGATCCTTAGCTTGACTGTTAAGTCAGAGCAATGGCCCTGTGCCCCCAGGGCGCACGCCCCCACGTTGAGAACCACTGTGCTGCGTCATTTTACAAAGTAAAAACTTCAGAGCTGTACCTGAACGTAGCCCTGCAGAGGTGGAGATCATGAGTGAACAGACAGAAACAGAGCACCACAAATCTTGGGGATTTACTGACGAGTTGCCCTTTGCTGTGGAACCTTCTCATGTGGGTGTTCCCACAAATGTTTGTATCGACCACATCTGAAAGAATTACAAAATCTTTTGTTGCTTATGGATGCAATTAAGTGAGTTCTCCAGAGTACAATTTATCTGGCAAAACTGTATTTGATGGGGTTAAGAGCTAAAACACATAAATACTGGAGATGAAATAACTGGAAGCACTAAATCAACTGTGTTTTTACCATCATGAAGAAAAAAATGTTGATCAAGTTACGAGTGCAACAACCCAGGAAACATCTCTCATTAACTGCAGAGCAAAATGCACATGAAAAAGCAAGTCTGGCTTCATATTTGGCATCATTATTTGTGTAATAAATATTATGCACAAGCTCATCTACTTCTCTTCTTTATTTAGTGGATAACATGCATGTATTTTGTGCACAATGGCAGATGCAGCTGTGTTTTTCCTTCACTTATCAGCGATAAATGAGCTCGTGCAGTAACGGTGCTGGTTCTTATTCCATACTGAAGGAGTGTTTTGTGTAGAGCAGCGTTCAGAAATGGAAACACTTCTGTAAGACACCTGGCAGTGTGTTGGATTTTCAAGCTCTTATCTGCACTGACAGCAGTCTCATTATCATGCTGCCGAGCTTTATTGTCAGGCTGATGACACACAAACGTGCTGACGACTTCTCAGACAGATTCATGTCTTGATCTGATTCTGTACAAGCGATTGGAAATACGACCGAGCGTTCATGACATGAAGGATTGATAGAAGTTTGCGTTGAAATGGGAAAAAGCATCCTCCGTATCTTCCTGGGACCCTTCAACCAGTAAGAAGATGAATTTAAACCATTTGGAAGTGACTGGTTTTCTGTAGTAATTTGCCACAAAATGTTATAATAATAGATCAGCACTACAGTCCGCTCACTAACCACTTCATTAGTTAAAGCAGGTGTACCGCTGATGATATTATAAGTCTTTATTGAAAATGTTATTAAACATTCACTGTGGTGGCGGAAAAGTAAAAGAACCAATCAAATAAAGTTAAATTGTGTCAGTGTTTTGCACACCTGGAGTCCAATAATGAAAAGGTTTGGAGTTGAGGTTTCAGGTATGTTTTCAGTTTTCTGTTCATAAGAGCATCTGCTGATGTGAAGCATGCTTGCAAAAAGGAAATCAGTCCACAGTCTTCCCAGAGCTGGACATCTAGCCAAGACGACTCAGAAGATACAACGCAGAATCCTCAGTGAAGTAAAAAAGACTTGAACTGGAACTGGAAACAGCTCCGTTCATACAAAGACCAAGGGCCAAGGGCCCGGATAGCTCAGTGGGTTGAGCAGGTGCCGCTTAAAGAGGCTCTTATCCTCTGCAGACAGTGCAGGTTTAAGTCCCGGCCTGTCGCTCTTTGCTGCCTGTCTTTTGGCCTCTCTCTCTACCTGTTTCCCATTTCAATAAAGGCCACTACTGCCACAAAATCTTAGAAAAAAAGTCATTAAACAGGCAGGATGTCCATGAAAGAACATCACAGATGAAGCTCCTGCCCTCCAAAGAAAAACAATCTCAAGTACCTGAAGTTTTCCTGAAAGGACTTTCCCAATCCACTGTGCTTCTAAAAAACTAAAGCTGAATTGTTGGGCTAGAATAGTTAGTGCTTATCCTGGCCTGCCATCCTAAATCTTTTCCTCGACAGTACAAAGAAGTCATTTGGTCCCTCTGGATTCTACTTTAATTTCCAGATGACAGAAGAATTTGCCTCTTAATGCAATTTGATACAACAAATCAAAGAAATAGGGTAGGCAGAGCTACACTAGACTAGTATCAACAAAAAACATCCACAACAGCGTGCAGCGGAGTAGGAAGGCTGCTGCATGGCGGCCGCCGGTTAGACCGATTTCATGACACAAATCTTTCGTAATGTGGGTGAGTAAGGCTCACATTTCAGCAACAAGACAGTTCAAGGTGCTTTACATAATAAAAACATAAAATTAAAGAGAAGAAAAATAAAGATTACGAGTGGCAGTGGCTGATAAAGAAAAGTTAGACTTAAACTAGAGTAAATAATTCATTCAAATGCAGCTGTAAACAAAGTTTTGAACCTTGACTTAAAGGAACTGAGGGTTTCAGCATTCCTGCAGGTTTCTGGAAGTTTGGTCCAGATCTGTGGAGCATAAAAGCTGAATGCTGCTTGTCCAGGTTTGGTTCTGGTTCTGGAGACATGGACCAGACCTGGACTAGGAGTGTTTTAGTCCTAACTCAGTCAGTGATTTATAAACTATTAGAAGTATTTTAAAGTCTGTTCTCTGAGGTACAGGGAGCCAGTGTCAGGACCTGAGCACTGGACTGATGTGGTCCACTTTCTAAGTTCTAGTGGGAACTGGAGCAGCAGCGTTCTGGATCAGCTGCAGCTGTCTGATTGACAGGCAGACCTGTGAAGACGCTGTTGCAGTAACCGATTCCACTGAAGGATGAGTTTTCAAGATCCTGCTGAGACATTAGTCCTTTGATCCTGGAGATGTTCTTCAGGTGACCAAAGGCCGACTTTGTAATTGTTTTAATGTGTCTCTGAAGGTTCTGGTCTGAGTCCATGACGACACCCAGATTGTAGAACTGAACAATTATAGCACATATACTCATTGATTTGTTCTAAGCATCTACTCGTCGCTTGTATGGGCTCATTGTCACCTGATGACATTAAAATGTAATTTTGGTTATTATTATCTGGGCTAGTGGAAGCATGTAGATGTTATAATGTAGAATGCAATAGGAGGGGTCCTAGGATAGCACCTTGGGGAATTCCACATGTAATTTTTGTTGATCTGATTTAAATTTACCTGTTGTAGTCTCTGTCCTTTAAGTAACATTTAAACCAGTCAAGTACTGAGCCAGAAACTCAGACCCAATTCTCCAGTCGCTCTAGTAACAAACCATGGTCAACGGTGTCTAATGCTGTGCTGAGGTCCAATAACACCGGCACCGTGGTTCTTCCACAGTCTGTATTTATGTGATGTCATCGAACACCTTGACAGGGGCAGTCTCGGTGCTGCTCGGTCGTGAAAACCAGACTGGAAGACATTAAAGGGGCTGGTCAGAGTTAAGAAGGTATTTAACTGTTGAATCACAGCTTTGTCAATAACTTCACTGGTGAACAGAAGATTGGAGATGGGTCTGTATATTTTCATTAGAAAGTGGTTTGATGACTGCGGTCTTCAAGGTCTGGGGGACAAGACCTGACAAAAGCGATGAGTTCACCATTTGAATCAGATCAGATGCCGTGACGGGTAAACTTTCTTGATGAAAGCTGTGGGTTTTATCAAGAGAACAGGAGTTCAGCTGATCCATAATATTCTCCAGGTGTTTGTAGTTGATTGGGTAAAATTGTGTCATTTTGTCCACATTGGTTTGATTGGACACAGCACTGTTTCTGGGGTTTGTTAACCTGTCCAAGGCCCGACTGTTATTAATGATGTTGTTGATGATTTTCAGAAAAGATTGATTCCCTTGCATTCTTCAGTTGTAAATTATATCTGTTATGTCTCTCCCGTGGGGGTCCCAACCTTCCCATGGAAAAAGTCACTGCTGGTGATCTTACCGCCGTACATATCAGTTTGGTTCTGGAACGTCCTGAACACAAACAGCCTCGCCATCCTTGATATGCTGAGGAGACAGATCATGACGCCACCTTGAAAGAACAGTTTGTGGAGGAGGTGACTTTTGGTGGATGCTGGTTTAGTGCGAGTAGCTGAATGAGGAGAAAACATGAGATGTGGGCGTGTCTGAGTTGGATTCCAATCCTGATAAGGTTTTTTATGTTGTTAGTGAAACCCAAGAGTCAGGAGCTAGAGCTGGGTTGAGTGGAGAGAGTGAGGAGATGGGTGGGGTCTGAGGGTGGGGGGTTGAGGGTCCCCTGTTAGGGCTGTGGGGGGTTTCACGTGTTGTCCTGTTGGAGTCCGGCGAAACTCCTTGTTGTGGTGACATATTAGTCACCTTCTGGCTCTGCTGTCCTCCGTGGTCCTTCCTTATCTCAGCAGACAGTATCAGTTGTCCTTCAGAACGCCGCCGTATCAGTTGTTGTTGATTTCCGTGCCTCCCGTTCTTGGTGGAGGCTCCTGGTGTCTGATTCACAGATTAAAAATGTTTGAGGTGGGCAGCTGTGCTCCATATTTATTAGGACAGAATCCATCTGCCTTAAAAAGATGAAAATGTTGAAGTTGTCATTAAGTTCACTGGTTGTGCAGCACACGTATCTTTAAGCCATTTGCGGAGCATCAGGAGACTGCTGAATCTCTCATCTCCACGCCAGACTGTCAGAGGAGCTCCACTGAAAAACACCTCGGTATTGAGACCCTGAACCTTGTTCAGTAGATAAATAAAATCCCAATTCAAAATGTTTCTGTTGCTTCACGACATCAAGTGCTCCTGTGTGAATGATGAGGTTGTTCACTGTTGGATTCTCATCAGCGATCATCAATATTTATCACAGCTTTGTCCCCCACTCTCAGGGTTTGAGGCCCAGCGGCCGGCTCGCCCTGCAGCCCGTTACGATGTGATCCGGCCTCATAGCTTAACTACATGTCCCCTGCAAATGTTTGAGTGCCGTCCTTTGTTTAGTTTTTGTAGAAAGAGTCAGGGTCTTTAGCGGTTGATGCCAAAGCCCAGTATGAATGCCCAGGCTGCTCAGCACCATGTACGGCACCAGATGAACACAGCTTACATCCAAACATCATCCCGACAGTAAAGCACGGTGAAGGGAGCAAAGCGTTACATGCTGTTAGTCTGAGGTTGCCCAATGCTCAGACCCAGTACAATCAGATCATTCTTTTTACGTTTTACACAAAACACAGCCGATTAAAATAAAGAGCACTGACATCTGCACAAGACTTCATTCTTATTCCAGAAAAAGATGATATCTGAGCAGCTGTCTGTCAGACAATGCTCTGCTGTAGTTGCCACAGGATATCAGGGCATCTTACAGTAAATATTGTACAAGTAAAAAAAAGATAAAAGAAATCAAGAAAAAGGATGAGGGGAACGAGGCACAATGCTCAGAGACTGTGATAAAAATAAGCCTCATGAAGGCTGTAGCCAGGCAACAACGCACAGGAAGATACAACATGTTGTCAGGATCCTCAGCAGGAGTCTGGAAAACAAATCAAAATAAACCTGGTTATTTATCAATTTCTGTTTCAACTGTCTCACATCAGCAGGACAACGTCAAGACCAAATGGCTTTTAGACTCCCTCCTTTCTATTACAGGAGTCAGATCGATGTCTGCGCTGAGGTTTATCAGTGGTTGTTCTGGCACGACAGGGAGCCGAGAAGTGCTTTAAAAAGGGAGAATATTGGCTGCTCACAGGACTGGATCATGCAGGCTCAGCATTAAGAGTGCAGACAGAACCATCGATCCACAGCCTCCTCTGAAAACAGATGTGCTCGTGTCGTAAGAGCCGCTAGTTAGGCTGC